>LFZO01000495.1:0-31938 GCA_001578225.1 Pseudocercospora musae
AATTGAGTAGTAGATAGGCTAAATATTGCTTAATTGCTTGTCCCTTCTAGAGAGGTATTCTACCTAGTATATATCTTAGATTCCTTACTATTGTCGGTATCTCTGATAATATAGAATCGTTCTAGATACGCCTCTCTACGCCTCTCTACGCCTCGTAATCTTATTCCTTTATATATATAAAGAATATATATATAAAGAGGAATAAAGAGACAAAGGTAGCCTAATTTGTTATTCACTCGCTTTAAGGCTAACAAAGCTTATTTCTAAGAACTACGCTATTTGTAGACCTACGTATCCCTTATGTCTTACTTATTAGTCTACTTTCTATATAGTACTATAGTATCTAGTATTCTACTAACTATTATATTTAAACGATCGAAGAGCTATACTATAGTATCTTCGAGGTCTATAACCCTCCTTTATAGGGCTCTAAACTTAGTTATATTTACCTTATTTAGAGCCTTAATCTCGATAACTAATAGTAGTAAAGATCCCTAATAATCGTAGTAATCTTATAATATAATAACTCGATTAATCGGCGGAGTCTATAGTAGTAGTAATAGTAGTAGTAACGATAACGACGAGGGTACTATAGTAGACGTATCTATATATCCTTCTTTACCTCTAGTAGGAGGCTTCTTATTGTTAGCGCTATTTAATCTATAAGCTTAGTAACCCTTATAGTACTTATAGTAGCTTGTTCTATCTAATCTACTAGTAAATATTAACCTACGGTCTATCTACCGCTACTAAGGAATGCCTCGCGCTTAACCATAACCGTTACTATCCGACGGTCTCCGAGAGCCTATACTATGCGGCTGAAATTAGCCTTCTGCGTTGAACCATAGCAAGGGGATGAAGTGCGAAAGACTGCTGCTGCTAGAGGTTTTTATTCACCGCCAGTGTCTGTGGCTATCGGACGGAGTGCCCGGGACGGGCCGCGTGATGTGATGGAGGAATGGCATTATGGAAGTGAGGTGTGGCCGCCATCACGAGATTTGCTAGCATGGTCTGATCCGCGATGGCAGCTAACTAGTGAGTCGTGACACGACAAGTCATGGTGCCAGCACATGTAGGGACTGCCCATAGGCTGGCAGCGTAAGGGAAACGCGGCTACAGCGGCATTTGGCAGCAAGCTGTGTTGCCAAATTTGACAGCAGCGGCATATGATGCGTATCTGTGCTGCGTGATTTGATGGTCTTGGTGGTACAGGGTACTTGCCTGCAGTCAGATTGCATGCCTTGCGATGGCCTCAAGCGGAGGGATGCATTATTGGGCATTGGGCATGAATCGTCAGATGAGGCATTGAGTCGAGGTGGAACGAAGGCGCAGCGGCAGCATATGACAGCATCTCGGACATTACCTTGTCGGCGTAAGTACGATGTCGGGCGGAAGTAGATGAGAGTAATGCCGGGAATTCTGGCTGCAAAGCAGAATATGCAAGAGCTTTTCCGATGTCAACCTGGAAAGTTCAGGCGGCATTTTAGTTTGCATTTGATTAGGGTTTTAGGCGCGATCGCCAGAAACGAACGAGGCAGGCCAAGGCACGCACGGTGCACCTTGTAACGAACTTGTTTCCCTTGGTCTGCTGGTCCTTTGTGCTGCCTCTGCCTCTGCCTCTGCCTCTGCCTCTGCCTCTGCCTCTGCCTCTGCTCTTGTTCTGCACTTGCAACCAGCCCTGCAATTCTCCGCGAGAAGGCAAGCTGCGAGGCTGCGACCTGCCGCTGCACTCCTCGAACATTCACATCCACCCTCCGACACGCCCTTCCGAGTCTAAATCAGACCCGACCGAGCGAATCCGCGCTGCGCTTGAAACCCCGTACGGTACAATACTCTCAAAGCCCTCGCTGGGCCGACAACTCTCAAAGCCCTCGCTGGGCCGACAACTCTCACAGCGCAGCCTGACGCCGACCACAGGTACGTGACATCCAGATCCGAGGGCAGGAGCAGTCTTGCTGCCATGTGGACAGCACAGTGTGGACAGCGTGTGGGGTGCGCGGTGTGAGATGTGGCACGTTACTCTTCACCGTCGCTTGCTGCCGGCGTCACGACCAACATCCTTCACTCCCCTGCCCTGCCCTGTCCTGCCCTCCCCTCCCCTCCCCGCTTCCCCTTCTCTCCCAATTCACCGCCGCCTGCGTGCGAGTTCTTTGTTGTTTGCGCGCCCTTGCTGCCTTTGTCACAACAACAACTGCCCCCGCGACTGCCCGATTGCTGCCGTTTGTGCTTCGTCGAGCCCGCTGTTGTTGCTTGCCGTCACTTCGGCTTTCACCGCCTGTTTCGCCAGCTCATCACCACTCTCAGTACACTTCCTCACCCGTCTCCAACCACCACCTCGACACCTCCTCGACACCTCCTCGACGCCGCTCTGGTAGAAATACCGAGCAAGACACCGCCCCCGCCTCGACGCCTCCCGACCTATCTCCAAAATCCTCATCATCTGACGTCGACCGCACAACATGACGACCATGGTATGCACACCCATCCTCATTCCACCGCAACACGCCACGACCACTCGAGCCGATATACTGATGAGGACCTAGGACCTCCGCGTGGGGAACAAATACCGTATTGGCCGCAAGATCGGTAGCGGTAGCTTTGGTGATATCTACCTGGGTACGCGTGTCTCGAAGCCTGCCCTGCACAACATCACCATCTTCTAACCCTCCCCACAGGCACCAACATCATTTCTGGCGAGGAGATCGCCATCAAGCTCGAATCCGTGAAGGCCAAGCACCCTCAGCTGGAGTACGAGGCTCGCGTCTACAAGTCCCTCGCCGGCGGCGTCGGCATCCCGTTCGTGAGATGGTTCGGCACAGAATGCGACTACAACGCCATGGTTCTCGACCTGCTCGGTCCCTCCCTCGAAGATCTCTTCAACTTCTGCAACCGGAAGTTCTCCCTCAAGACTGTGCTGCTGCTGGCCGATCAGCTCATCTCCCGAATCGAATACATCCACGCCAAGAGCTTCATCCACCGTGACATCAAGCCCGACAACTTCCTCATGGGTATTGGCAAGCGCGGCAACCAGGTCAACGTGATCGACTTCGGTCTCGCCAAGAAGTACCGTGACCCCAAGACTCACTTCCACATCCCGTACAGAGAGAACAAGAACCTGACTGGTACCGCCCGATACGCTTCTATCAACACGCACTTGGGCGTCGGTAAGCATACCTCCTCCCTCCCACCCGCGAAATCTATGCTGACACCCTCTCAGAGCAGTCTCGTCGTGATGACATGGAATCGCTCGGATATGTCATGCTGTACTTCTGCCGCGGCTCCCTCCCGTGGCAGGGTCTTAAGGCGGCCACGAAGAAGCAGAAGTACGATCGCATCATGGAGAAGAAGATGACCACACCGACCGAGGTTCTTTGCCGAGGCTTCCCGAATGAGTTTGCCATCTACCTGAACTACACCCGCAGCCTGCGTTTCGACGACAAGCCTGACTACTCTTATCTTCGCAAGATCTTCCGTGATCTCTTCGTGCGTGAGGGCTTCCAGTACGACTACGTCTTCGACTGGACCGTGTACAAGTACCAGAAGAATGCTCAGGCTATTGCCCACGCACAGGGTCAACAGACTGGTGACGAGGCCGAAAAGGATGCTGGCCGTCGCGCTACCGGCGGCCGCACTGGTGGCTCCAACCTTCAACGCGCGGTTCAACCAAACACGAAAGAGGGCACTGGAATGTGAGTGCGCACAAACACATGACCTGCCTTCGTACTCTCCGTCTTGTAAGGCGCCTTTCCCTCTGCGTATTCGAAGTGCTTTTGCTTTGTGCGCTTGAGGGGCTAGAAGACTTGGGCTAATGATATTCTCTTGCGTATGACAGGCAACTTCGATCCGCGAACAAGCGTGGTGCCGACCAGTCTTACAACAACAACTACTGAGCCAGTACGAATGGCGGGGCTGCCGCACACAACTTACCTCTCGGGAGCAGCGTAGTCGAATTCCTTCAACACGGTTGCTCGTCTCTGGATCTGGCCTTTGTCGGATGCTGGAGAACTTTTTCTTAATATCGGTATCGGTGCACTAGTACATGGCTGTCTGGTCGATCTTCACTTCTCGCATGCTTCCATTCATCACCCATGGTTCACGAATCTCGACTCGATTTTCGAGGAGACTGCATCATGGCTTTGACGAAATCACCGAACATGCATTACTAAGGGAAGCGGAACACGAACGGCAAGCAACATCACTTTGCAGCATGCAGCTTTCTGGCAGTGTCACTCGGCAGGGCTTTTGGCGTGACCTTTTCCGGAAGGACATGCCGGACTTTCCTGCAGGCTTCTGGGCCACCGATGACTTTTCTTTATTGTCTGCCCCGGACGACGAAAACGACAAAACGACACAAAAAGACTGGCTTTCAATACCACGATTTCCTTGGCGTTTCTCTGGCATTTGCTTAACCTACGGCTCTGTTTCATTCTGCGCGCTGGCGGTGGTGGTAATGGCTTCGGATGTGCAGAGGACGTCCGGGGAGGTCATGAGAACACAAGGGGACGAGGGGAGCTCTCTAATGCAGTGAAAGTGGTCGCGAGTGCGGTCACGCCGGGTCCATAACCCAGTTGATGTGCGAGATGCGCCGACGAAGAGAGAGTGTGTGTGATTGTTTGCTTTCTGGTCTACAGCATCTTAGGGATGGCTTCTCTCGTGCGTTCTGCGTAGCGTAGCGTAGCAATGCAATTGTCTTGCTGCCGAACTTTCCACACTCATGCCTCTATTGTGATCATCAGTGGGTGATCTGGTAACATTTGAAGTCTGTCCTAGAAATCGGTTCCTTCAACGGGACCGATACCAACGATTCATGGCGAGCAACGGTTCGCTCCCCGTTCTTGAAGCTGCCAACTGCTGCTGTTTCTATTTTGTGCCTGGTCCCTAGTCCCTGGTCTGGTCCATACTCGCGATACTAGCGCGCGATCATGGAAAGTTTAGCTTCGGGTGGCAACTGATTGGCTGCGCTCTACAGCCGCCAGACAAAAGCCTGGAACTACAATACCGACATCACGTTCGGCATCATCAGGCAGGTCCGAGCACCCGAAGAGGAGGGGGAGATACGCGAGATGTTGAGTCGTAGCGCGTGTGCGACTTGTCGACTTAGAGGTCTGATTAGGGCGAAAGAGGTTGGGAGGTTGAGGAAGAGTGCTTTCACGCCATGGAATGGCAGTAGAAGAGATGGTTTTGCGGGGAGAAGGGCGTTCTCTACGACTCCAACTCCCCTAAGCTCGGGGTCCGGGTTGACGAGAAGGCATGAAATCAGGTTGGTTGAGAGTTTGTATACTTCTGGACACATCTCGAGGGAGGAGTGGAGGAGTAGTGTTTTCAAGAGTGCTGGGTTGTCGATGGATGTGGATGATGAGGAGGGGAGGGTTAGAGGTTTGAGGGAGTTTTATTCGGGGGAGAGCGTGCCTTATGAACTGCTTGATGAGGATGAGAGGGTGGTTCATGAGAGGTTGTTTGGGGGTTTGAGGGAGCTTGAGATGGCGGATGAGGATCAGGAAGAGGAGGTGCTGGATAGTGGGACTGGTGTGTTGAGGGAGAAAAGGGATGGGGAGTTGGAGGAGGTGGAATTCGATGAGTATGAAGGTGAAATGCCGCAGGAGGAGGATAGTCTTCTTGGACAGAGTAGGAGGTTACATCCTAATGAGAGGTTGGCGGCGGATATTGAGAGGGCGTTCTCTGCGTCGAATACTGAAGATGCCACGCAAGAGATTGTTCAAGGGCAAGAGACTACTGTTGTTGGTGGCCAAGATGAAGGATATCAGCGAACGCACCCTCTCACCCTTGCGGGTCGATTTGCGACACAGCCGACCACGATCGAACTACCCAAGTCTTCGATGATCGAACCAATCACTGCGATGCTCGAGAACAGGTCGCAGAGACAGCGAGCGACGCAGCTTGGCGATGCTGCGCACAAGATCTTCGGTGGCCCTGGCATGCCATATTCCACTTCTACACCGGTTCGAGGCAAGACGATGCAGCAGAAAGCTATCACGCTCGACGCTGGCATGAATCAGATGAGCGATATCGAAGGCGATGTCTACATGAGCACGCTCATGCCTGGTATATACTCAAGCGTAATGGGCGTGCTCGTCGAAACGAGAAAGAGGTTAGGAACTGCTTGGGCTGAATCACTCGTCAAGAAAGCGCAACGTGGAGAGCTGAGGATACTCGATGCAGGCGGAGCTGGTGCTGGTGTGCTTGCGGTACGGGAAATGATCAGAGCTGAATGGGAGAGAATGCATCAAGACAAGACATCGCTCGACGGCACCGGCGCCCAGAACAGTGCAATGGCTCTTGCAGAAGCAGATGGTAGAGCTGGAGGCGAAGGTTTGGCCGCACCACTTGGACAAGCTACTGTTCTTACGAGCAGTGATACTCTGCGCATTCGCGCGAGCAAGCTGCTTCAGAACACGACATTCGTGCCTCGATTGCCAGACTACCTTCACGCTGAAATTGGCTCGCAAGGTAAATTCGACCTTGTCGTCGCACCGCATACCCTCTGGCCGCTCAGAGAAGACTACTTGAGGGGCACGCACGTCCAGAACCTCTGGTCTCTGCTCTCCAATGCCGGCGGCGTGCTGGTGATGCTCGAGAAAGGTGTCGCAAGAGGGTTTGAGATGATTGCTGCAGCAAGAGACTTACTGCTGGACTCCAAGATTGCTTCGCCGGGTGACACGAGACGGGCGGTTGGCAGTGGAGAGCGCATCGAATGGCAGAAGACTAGCGAAGGGGAAGCAGCTGACAAAGGGGAGAATGCGTGTGCAGATGTCATGTCTGAGCGCGGCAAGGAGAGCGGCATGATCATCGCACCTTGCACAAATCACGCAGGCTGCCCGTTATACGCCAAAAAAGGCATGGTCAAGGGTCGACGTGAGATTTGCGCCTTCCCACAGCGATACTACCGACCCGACTTCCTTCAAAGGATCTGGGGCGCCAAAGGCAAGAACTACGAGGATGTCGAATTCAGCTACCTGTCTGTGATGCGCGGCAAAGATCTGCGCGCTCCTGTCGAGACTGACCAAGCCAACAACACCGCCATGCAAGAGCGCTCCGGCTTCACGCAAAACGCCGCCGCCACCGACCGCGCCTTCTTCGGCTACGAACACAGCCTCCTCGGACCATCCGACTCCAAAAACCCTCCAATCCCCAACCCTCTCACCCTCCCACGCGCCATCTTCCCACCTCTCAAACGCCAAGGCCACGTCATCATCGACCTCTGCACACCATCCGGTACCCTCGAACGTTGGACCGTCCCCCGCAGTTTCAGCAAACAAGCCTTCCGTGACGCTCGAAAAGCCAATTGGGGCGATCTCTGGGCTTTGGGTGCGAAAACTCGCATCCCGAGAAACATCAAGGCCAAGACTCGTTCCGAGACCTCTGCTCCGGATCTCGATGTCAAGCTGGCGAAGAAGCAGGCGAAACGTGATCGGAAGCTTGAGCAGGTTGCACGAAGCGGTGGTGTTGTGCTGGGTACTGATGAGTATGGACGGATTAAGAGTTATGATGATGGAGGGAGGACCAGGAAGCATAAAGTTAAGGGTGTTAGGGTTAAGAGGGATAAGGCTGCGAAGGGGAATGGGAGGAGGCGGAATTTGGAGGAGTGAGTGAGCATGAATGAGCCATACAGCGTCCGCGCGCATTGACAGACTCTCTATGGCCTTTCCATTGGACCATCACGAGCATGATTCAAATAATCAACGACAAGCAGCGTCCGTCCATTCACCAAGTGAGAGTCACAATCAACAACGCAGTACACCAAGGATATAAGACTCTTCACAAAACTGAAAGAAGGATCGATAATGCTTTCGATGTGATATGTATGTTTGTTTGTTTGTACGGGGCCCCGTCTTCGCCCCGTACCGTCGGCCTCACCACTTTAAACTTCTCCTCACATTGGTGTGTGTGAGGGATATGGCCGTCCGTTGTTGTTTTTTTTTTCTTTTGTTTCCTCCCTTCCCTTCCTTCCTTGCTGCTCGCGACTGTTCTGGAAAGAAGCCGTTCGCAAGCAAGCAGAAGCTTCCATCCCATCCCATCCCATCCCATCCTTTTCCTGCTTCGCTGCAAAGAAGCTGTTCGCAAGCAAAAAGCAGAAGCTTTCCCTTCCCTTCCCTTGCATGCAAATTCATGCAACCACCTCCACCTCCACATACTCCCACTCCACCTCCTCCTTCCTATCAATCCACTGAACCCCCCCTCCCAAACAACACCCTTCCAAGACGACCTTCTCGATCGTCTCTTCATGTTCTTCCAAAAATGCCCCCAATTCAACTTCCTTGACCGCCGCATTTCTCAACCTCAAAGTCTTAATGCTGGAAAGTCTGGCTTGGTACAGCATCATGAGCATGGGGAAATTGCTCAAGCAGCACGATGACATGTGTGGCGGAGAGCGAGCCACGTTGAGAGTCAAGTTGTCGAGATTCGGCATGTTTGTGCCAAAGGCTCGTGCTGCGGCCGATAAGTCGACGAGGTCGATGGGATTCCCCGGCGTGAAATCCATCGTCATCTCCAAACTTTTGAGGTGGGTTTGGATTTGTGGCCAAGACTTGACCGTGTCCCCTGCGATGTTGGTGGACAGGTCGTGCAGTGGGAAACTCCAGCCTTGGTCGCACTTCTCCACTCCGAAGTGTGTGATGTTGTAGCTCTCGGGATCGTGGTTCAGAGCGTCGGCCATGGCTCCTACGACGATGGCGAATGCTCTCCGATCCTCGCTTTTTGGTGCATGGAGCGCTTGCGATGCCGCCACACGGTATGCTTTGCTCTTGTTGTTGGACCAGTCCATTTTGTGGAGAGGTGGAGAACCGGATCGCAGACGAATCGCCGTCAGAGTCTTCGCGTTCTTTGTGAGAATTTCGAAGAGGACTTTTCTCTGCGGAACGTGGATGTCGTCTTGTTTTGTGCTGCCGTGGTGCACGTCCTGCTGCAGCTGCTTCTGCTTTTGCTTTTTGGCAGCGTGTTGGCAGGCTGCCAACTCATCCAGATGGATGGTGAGTGTGTGGACTTTGCCGCCAACGACAGAGATTTCGAGGGCCTTTTTTAGGCTTCGCTCGCTGTTGAGGAGGACTTCGAGATGGCCGAAGCATTTTTCGGCGTACGTACGTCGAACCCTCCATTCGGTGTCGCGAGAGACGAGGCGTAGAGCTGGGAGGTCTGCAGGTGAGAGGAGATCTGCGACCATGTCGAAAAGCTCGGTTGGGAGCATGTCCAGCTTGGGTGACTCCATTTTCGAATGAGCTTTTTGTGGCTCAAGCTCTGAAGTCAAGGGCTCTGCTGTGAGGTTGTAGCGGAAGCCGAGTTTCGCGATGCGGCGAGACGTTGATGAAGTCTCTTTGCCGCGGTGCGATTCCTTCGCTCGTCGCACACGGGTTTTGTGGCTCCGATTTGTTCTCGGAAGCCTTGGATCACGGCTCTGCTGTGAGATGTAGCAGAAGCCGGGTAGCGAAAACTGGTGAGACTTTGATGAGGTCTTCTTTGCAATCGCTTCAGTCGTTGCTGTGACTTTTATGGCTCTGGATTGGTACCTGGAGGCCTGAGAAGCTGACTCTGTTGTGAGTCAGCTGATTTTCGAGGTGTGATGAGCCCTTTGATGTGGACACTTTACACCTGTGCGAAGCCCTGTTTCTTGATGTGGTTTTTGTGGCTTTGGCTTGCACACTCGAAGGCCCGAGATGATTGTTCTGCAGAGAAGCTGTCACAAAGGCTGAGCTTTTTTCTTCTGTGGAATGTTGATCTTCCCACCTGTGAGATGCACCGATCGTTGATCGGGGTTTTTTCTTGGGGCTCTGATTTGATTTCAGAGGCCTGGATGGGGGTTTTTTTTTGCGCGAGAGATCTCGCAGAGGCTGAGTTCTGCCTTGGTCTGTTCGGTGTCAGCGGGATTTTTTTTTCGCCCTCTCAAGGCTACGATGATTCTCACTGTTTTGTGGTGGTTTCTTTCTTCTTTTTGTGGTGGTTCTTGCTCGCTTTCAGAGGCCTGAGTGATGGCTCTCTTGCAAGGAAAAGATATCCTCTTCAAGGCTGAGTTCTGCCTGATCTTGTTCAAAGCCGATGTGGTAGCTTTTTTTGGGTGCGAAGATTTGATGATTCGCTTGTGTGAAGCAGAAGATCTGTTGTGGTGGCAGCTTTGTGAGTTGGAAAGACTTTTCGCGCTGAAGAGGTTTTTTTTGGAGAAGAGGAATCTGTGAGAGCAGGAGACTAGATTTTGTGCTCGGCCAGCAGCAGCAGCCAGTCGGGTACTCCCGTTTGACGAATATCAGGCTGTGGCTTAAAAGATGCCCGGTTTCTAGGACATTCCCGAGAACGAGCTTCTGCTCAGGTGATCGCGGCAACGGACAGTGGTACTGGAGGACCGTGCTCTCCCAGTTAAGGCAGCACAAAACTGGTGGAGCCGTTTCCATCGGATTGTCCAAGGCTGGGATTGCAAGGCTGGACATCGAGCGTTTCTTGGCATTTTCACGGAACGGACTATGCCTGCAACTGCCTTAACTGGGACTTATCCTGGGCAGTGATTGTCATCTTTGGTCTCTGGAGTCTCATGGCTAGCAGAGGTCTTGCTGTAAGACGCCGAAGCCGCAAGGTTCGCGAGGACGAGACCAATCCATTTGCTATGGGTGGCTCGCACTAGCTTTGGGTGCTTCCGTGGTGGCTCTTTTTCGACGACCATGCGTTGTGGAAAGGATTTTTGAGACCAGGTAGTAGCCGTTTATGACTGCAGGGCTCGTATGCCACGGCAAAGTTCCCTCGTTATGAGATGGGTATAGAACCTGAAACTCACATACACCAAAAGAAACGCCGCCCTGATGCGATCATATGTCGGTCGCTCAAAAATGACAAAAAAAGACATTTCATTGCGTCTGGCGTGCTGTCATCATCGATTCCTGTCCGGCTCTGCAATAGATGCCGGCGTGCTCAAACCTCGTTCAAGATCCTCAAATGCCTCGTCCTCCCTGCTGACGGGCTGCTGTGCTGCTGGGTCGTCATTCACAACATTCGCAGCCTGTTCCTGCACGTCATGCTCGTCCTCAGAATCGTGATAGGGCTGTAATGCCGATGAAGGTGATGTCGATGAGCTTGCTGCTCCATGACGTGCAAGTGATCGAACAACGTCGCCCTTACAGATGGGGCATGTCCGCCGTCGCGTGGTCAGCCAAGGTGTTCTATGACTCGATGTTAGTATGTACTTCCAGCAACAGGATCCAGCGCAACAACTCACATGCACTCGGCGTGGAACTCATGGCCACAAGGTAAGCTCATGACTCTGCTCACGCCATCGACGTATTCCTCCAGACAGACGACACATTCGCGCTGCTTGCCGCCATACCTTCTTCGCCACTCAGCAAGACCTGCAGCTCGTTTCTCCTCGATTTGCTCAAGCGACGGCGATGCCATCTCATCAGACAGCAAGGATCCGCCCTGGGGCACTTCAGATGCTGTGCGGGCTCTCGGTCGTGACCGTGTACTGATTGGCCGCGATGCTGGCAACAATGGGGTAGTCGCGCTTGGTGATGACGCCGATGATGTTGTGGATGCCGTGCTGCTTGCCATGGTCTGGTACGTCCGTACCGGTAAGCGCTCGACAACCGACTTCGGCGCTCGCCATCTTCGTCGCCGTATCCTGGAGCGAAGGAGCAACAGTGCATATACTACTGTCAGCGTCACCAGTGGCGACACTACCAGTACTGATAATGTATCAAAGAATGGCGAAGAAGACATCGAGGTCTGCGACAGCGTAACCCATAATCCTTCATGTGCCGGCGCGCCATGCTTTGATGGCATCTTTCTGGGCGAAGCAGGAGCTTTACCATCATGATGGGACCCGAGCTCTGTTTTGGATGCATCCTTTTGAGACGCAGTGTCAGGCTTGGCGTCTTCCTGACCAGGGTCGGAGCTGAACAGCCGACCAAGCCAGCCGCGTGATGCATCTGCACCCTGGTTGTCGGTCTGCTGAGAAGTCAAGCCGTCATTTGCTTGAGACTTTTTCGGGCTGCTCAGAAGATCCACAGCTTCATGGTTCGCTTTGCCATATTCTCCGCTGCCAGGCGTGATGCTTCCGCCTCGAAGAGATGTGGTGGTTACTGCTTTGCTCGTTCGTGGAAGGGCACTGGACGACGAGCTTGTTGAAGAGCCCTTGAGATGTTGCTCTTTTGCTTCCGCAACAAGATCGGGATCTCTCCAGTCCTGCACGCCGATCACGAATCCATCGTGCGAGCCAGGTTTTGGTGTCGTGCTTGGGCTTTTGCTTGAAGCAGTGGAGGAAGACGCTTGCTTGCCGACCTTTCCCATCGGCTTCTGGTCGTCTTCAAACTCCTCCTGCAGCACCCAGCCGATATTGCCGCTGCTAGGCGGTCGACGACTATCTGCATGGCCGTCCGAGCAGGCCCCAAAAGCCGAGGCAAACCAACCGCAGCGCGACTTTGGTTTCTGCTCGACCTCGGCGTGCTTCGAAGCTGGCTTTCTGTCCTTGGTTGGTTTCTTCGCTTGCGCTGTTGAAAAAGCCTTCGCTGTCCCTGTCGTGATAGTGAAGTTAGGCTTATCTGCTGCCGCCTTGTCTTTCTCAGCGCTCGTCTGCCCCTTGCTCTTGTCTCCAACTGTCAACGCCATTCGAGCTGCATCGTCTATCGTTGAGCCCTGGGCAGGCATTAAGCTCGATAGCAGTTGCGCGGTGGTGTATGAGGTGAATAAGGAGGGGATTGTAACATTCGAGGTGTCACCGCGCGCGTACATGGTGACCAGTGGACCGCCTCGGATGTCGTCTCCCACAATCAAGGCGATGCCGCCTCTTCTTTGCACCCATTTCACCTTCTCGAGGAAGCCGCATCCGCCCCGGCTGAGCAAGACTACCTTTCCAGCAATCTCTGCGCTCTCCTGCAGCGACTGGATATCAGCATGCGTTGGCTTCTTCGTGTATCCTGCCGCTTCGCCATTCGTCTTCAGACCGTCTGACGCTGGCAGTGGGTGATGGAGGTGGTCGTCTGTACCGTCGTCTTCTGTAGGATATTCCCTCTGCGGCGCCTCCATCGTGTCCTCGTCGTCTGCTGCTCGTTTGGCATGGCTGCCTTGGCTTTCCGCTGCTGCGCTCTTGCCATCGCTATTCTTCTTGATGTTTGTCCAGGTCCCACCATCCCATCCAGGGACATCACTGCATCCTAGTTCTCCTCCAGCGCCTGCGCCAGATCCTCCCCGGCCCAAATGATCGTTGCCGAAGCCGCTGCCTATCCACAACTGCCCGCTCAAACTCTTCACAGGCAGCAAGGGACCGAATGCTGCCGGTCTGGCGACGAAATTGGTGGAGTTGTCGTCGGTTATGCTGATTATAGCCGAGGGTGGAAACAGGCTGCTCGGTGCGCGCCAGTTGAAGTAGGTGCGCAAGCTGCCGCCTCGTTCGTCCACATGCTCCCTCGCTCCGCTGAAAGGCGCGACAAACAGAAGAAGAAAAAAGGCGACGAGGCAGGACAGAAGGGTCAGGAGGAATCGAAGTGGTCGCATGGTATCGAGGATGGGGTGCGCTTGCTTGGCGAGAAGGCTGGACGGTGTGGGAAGAAGAAGAAGAAGAAATGTGCGCGCGAGCTGGGCGCTGCGGTGTTCACGCCCTCATTCGCATGTAATGGTTTAAATCAAAGTGTGTTGGTAGCAGTGCGGAGGAGGGATTGGCGTGGGGAGTAGAAGTACAATACAGGGTGACGGAACACGCTTTCCACCTTTCCCCTCACGTGCAACAGAACAGCAATTTGGAAGCTCCATAGCACTCCATGTTGGCTGTATGGCCACGTTAATCAGCGTTGCATGTGATAGACGGTCTGCCGCTCTGTGCGAGACTACATCGGCCACCACGGTTGACTCAGCCCAGCAGTACCGGTACAGCCAACGCACGCACATGCAGACAAGCGCTGCAGCCTGCCGACGGTCTATGACATGTCGAAAGCAAATCTTCGGCCGGGCGCCGCCATCGTACTGAGGTTGGGTGGGAACAAAGACGTTGTGTCAATGTGTGGTTCGCCTCCACATCACCTCCACCCACTCCTTTGCTCACCACTGCGCTGCGCGGCCATGGCGGCTGCTAGGACGGCGAGGGCTGACTTTCCTTCAACACGCTCCTTCCTTCTTCAAACGTAGCTTCTACCTCATCCATTGCTCTTGCTGTTGCATTTACAGCGAGGTGTTGTCCCTTGTGGCATCCATCTTGTGCCACATGCATTCATCTCATCTACAACACATTCTACACAATCGACCATATCAGCGACCTGCAGCATCCCTACTACACTTACACATTTCTACCTAATATTTGACCATTTCCGCCTGTCATCGCCACGGCCTTGACTTTAATCCCGCCAGACCCTATCCATCAACCACCTTCTTCCTACGCAAACACCTCAACAACCGGGGCCGCCTCCAAAGCCGCAATCCCACCTTCGAGCAAGATGTTCACCGAATCGGGCCCGAGGGGCACTTTTATCAACATACCTGGCTTGGGCAACAAGGAACGATCGAACAAGAATGAGCTCAGACTACCATTCCTGGGATTCCTCCCAAACAAGGCTCGCAACCATTTCATCGCCATGGTATGACTGCACACGCACATATCATGCTCAAAGCCCAGCTCTTTGCTGACACACAGCCTCGTTAGGTCGGAGAATTTATTGGCACCTTCCTCTTTCTGTTCTTCGCCTTCACAGCTACACAAGTCGCCAACGCAGCAGCCACCGGCTCTACTAATACTACTAGCATTGCCCAAGTGCCGAATACTAGCGTGCTTCTGTACATCTCCCTGGCATTCGGTTTCAGCTTGGCAGTGAACGCATGGGTGTTCTTCCGAATCAGTGGAGGCAAGTAGAGGAACGGCGGCAATGTGAATGGCCTTTCCGAACTGACATATCTGCAGGCCTCTTCAATCCTGCTGTGACGCTCGGGTTGGCATTGATCGGAGCTGTGACATGGGTTCGCGCCGGTCTGATCTTCATCGCGCAGATTCTCGGTGCCATGGCTTCCGCTGGTGTCGTGTCAGCACTCTTTCCAGGTCCACTTGCCGTATCAACCACACTTGGAGGAGGTACATCGATCACTCGCGGTCTCTGTAAGTCAAGCAATCGCCTTCCTGTGTCTGCCCACTGCTAACATTCATCAGTCATCGAGATGTTTCTCACTGCTGAGCTTGTCTTCACAATCTTCATGCTCGCCGCCGAGAAGCACAAGGGCAGCTTCCTCGCACCCATTGGAATCGGTCTTTCGCTCTTCATCGCCGAGCTTTCTGGTGTCTACTTCACAGGAGGTAAGCGCATGCTCCACTCTCCTCCGCCCCTCACCACATCACACTGACATTCTCTGCACAGGCTCCCTCAATCCAGCACGATCCTTCGGACCTTGCGTCGCCCTCCGAAGCTTCCCCGGCTACCACTGGCTGTACTGGGTTGGACCAGCACTCGGTGCACTCCTCGCAGTGGGCTTTTACCGATTCGTCAAGATCTTGGAGTATGAGACTGCGAACCCCGGACAGGACTTTAATGAACACGAGGCTGCGCAGTTCAACTTCGATGAGGAGCACGCGAGAGCCGAGGAGGCTGCTCGACCAGTCCCATCAAGTGAGGCCCAGCTTCAGGCCATGTCGAGCCGCGATTCTGCTAGCAACATGCATCCTGGCTACAGCCATGGTGGGCGGCACAGGCCTGACTCTTCGGGCAGGCTGGATGGCTCCCTCGGCAGCGAGAAGATCGACGAGACATCATACACCAGAGGACCTTCGGCGGAGAATGGCAACATGCGCCGCTAGAAAGGCAGGTCCATTCCAAGGCTGGTCAAGCTCATTCGTTGGTTGTGATTTTGACAGAGCGCAGGAAGGGGCGGACATGATATCCTTGATCCGCCAGCTTGGAGATGCTGAATGTGATGGTTTGACAGGACAATGGCGAGTGGTATCCACAGAACACTTTGTTCGAGCGAGGCGTTGGGATACCTGGTATGATTACGATGAGCGAGTAGAGCTCTGTACATTTGAACATAGGCGCATCTATTGCATAATGGTTGCGACCATTTCTCTCTCGGCTCCCTCAACTTGAGCTTCAGCCAGACCACTTCCTCCCTCGGCTTCGCAACGCGACTCTGTCGAAACCATGGAACACTGCTATTGCCACGCGTTCGACATTGCCGCGCTCGTTCAGTGCAACTCTCCGAGACGACCGCTCTGAGCGCGTGCTTGCCAACTCTATCGGCCATACGCTGGGATTCAGACCTGTTGGACGACCATCACGGCACGGCCGGAAGCTATTGGTGACTGGACGCCTGCGTCACTATATGACCAGAAGGTAATGTAAAACACGCCTTCCGCTCAAGAGATTCTTCGAATCATGGCTGGCTTTCGAGCACTCCACACCGACGAAGACACAGAGCGTGACAGTTGGTCTCCCAAACGGTACCATTGAGACCAGAGCGCTCTGGCCAATTGCGCAACTCTGCACCTCAAGTCATCTCGCGCGGCTTGAGACTGTGGTCATGTAACTTCCCGGCGCCCATGGTGCCTTGCATGGAGCGCGAAATATCACTCCCGGACATCGACCACTCTTTCCTCGACGAAGACCTTATACACATCCATTTCCATCAGATCCGCAAGCACATCCTCATCATATTCCATATCATCCACAGCGACACAAGCCTCCAGCACGGCATTCTCCTCCTTGGGCCACTCCAATAGTCTCGACAGCCGAAGGCCAAACCGATCTGGCGCTGGCTGCCGCTTGACGAAAGCGACCAACTCTTCGACCGTGCTCTGAATGCCCGGGAGGTTCAAAGTTTTCAATGTCGAAAGCACCATATCGAAGGAGCCTGTTTCAGAGCTCGAATGATCGAGTGACCCGACATCGTATCTTCATTTTCGTCGAAAGCCATAACGTGGCTTCGTGTATCGAAGCTGAAACGAAAGCTGAGGTCGAGGTGCTTGAGCTTAGGAATAGTTGCGATGCTGGAAAGGACACTCTTCACGGCCTTGGGAGTGCTTGTTGCATTGCGCCGGACACCCACGGGACTATCCATACGGCAGGTCTCTCTAAAGACAATCGAGAGCATAGCTCAGTGGAGTGCTAGGAAGAACGTACGTGGACTATGGAATGCATACACTGGTCTACAGCGGCCTACACTCTTGATCCAAAATGCGTCTACTCAATGTCTACTCGCCGAACTTAGAAGAGTTCTTCGACTCGGGGCGACGGATGTATGCTATGCTGTCGCACACGTGGGAGAGAGAGAGGAGGTCACATTCCACAATATGAACGGCTACGATCGAGGCAAGAACAAGACTGGCTATTCAAGAATTCGAACCCTCTACGAGCAAGCGCGTCAAGATGGATTCGGCCATGCATGGATCGATACCTGCTGTGTCGACAAATCAAGCAGCGCCGAGCTGTCCGAGGCTATCAACTCCATGTTCAAGTGGTATGAAGCAGCTTCAGTCTGCTATGCGTATCTTTCTGTTGTTACGGGCGGCGGCTTGGCGTTGCTTTCTGATACAGACTATCGTACAGAGCTGGGGAATGAACACCCACGCGCCTTCGCAAAGAGCAAGAGATTTAGACTTGGTTGGACTCTTCAAGAGCTTCTGGCGCCTGAGAAGCTCATCTTCTATGGCCATGGACGAAAGCTTCTCGGCTCGGTACTAGATTGTGCCTGCTTCGTCTCGGCCACGACCACAATTCCATTTGTATCCCGAAAAAAGTCTCTTCGCTACGATCGCTTCGGTGTTGTACAGCGGATGTCATGGGCCGCATCGTGATCAACCACGCGTACTGAAGACCAGGTGTATTGTCTGCTAGGGCTGTTTGGCATAAATCTGCCATTGCTGTACGGTGAAGGTCAACATGCACTTCGGAGATTGCAGGAGGCTATACTCCTCCGGCTCGCCTGTGTTAAACCCCATGTACAACTTGTCAGAAGAGGTTGAACGAACCAGAGGACACGGATTCCTTCCACCTGCTCTACGTCAACGGGGAAATGGACGAGCCGATCTTCATCAAGGCACAGATTGTCCAGGATGCCGCAGACCTGAGGATTTCTATATATTAGCAGAAGACCCAAAGCATCCATGTTGCAACTTCAGCCCTCCCAGCACGAAGCAAAGCGCTGCGATCCATGACTAGGATTGGCAAAGCCATAGTCATCAAGGCAAGAGCAGACTACGAAGTCAGGCCGGAAATCTTGGAAGCGGTCAAGAGGTCGAAGAACGATTTTGCGCTGCGATGTTTCGCAGAAGCTTAATCTCGCTCACCTTCCTGACTCTGCTGAGTTTAGGTCACAGATGCATGAGCTACTTGAGAGCAAGCAGCGAAGGTATTTGCGAACTCATCACGAGCCGCCAGCATGCGGGTCTAATCAAGAAGCCTGTGCTGTCGTACGCAATCTACAGCCGAAAAAAATCCCGCAATCTCTATCTTGTTACTACTCATCAGGCACAGCAGTCGGTATAGCAAAAGCCTTCGCCATAGCAACCCACTGCGCCATAGCAAATAACTTTCTAAACGCCACCGGATGACCACTCGGCCTGAACGCCTCCTCCAGCGCACCCATCGCGCCATCCACATCCACAAATCCCAACTGCCCAATATTCTCCCTGGTAATCAGTCTCGTGAACATCTTATGCATAGGTCCACCGGCCTTCATGTCCACAGGCGCTACAAAAGGTCTCTTCTTCCTTTCATACATTTCCTGACTCACAAAAGGTTTCGCAGCTTCGTATAACACCCATTTCTCCCTGAACTCATTCGTCTCGGGATCATATTTCACTTTCACGGAAGGAGGGATATGGTTGTTGAAATTCGTGAGATCGTGGTCGAGGAATGGTGGCCGGCCTTCGATTGAATGAGCCATTTCCATGCGATCTCCGAGAGTCGTTAGGAGGATGTTGGGCAGGATGCTTCGTGTCCACACGTAGGAGCCTGAATGCAATGGATGCCAGGAGTTCGCGATCTTTTCGAGTTGTTTCGCACCGGGGATGTTGGCTTGTGTTTCTTTGGGATCGAGGTGGCCGAATTGAGTCTTTGTCCAGGACGCCATCGGAGCGGTCATCATGACCCAAGGGCAAATAATGTCGTTGAGCATGGTGCGAGCGAGAGGGTTGGATCGTGGATCACTTGTGCCTTTGATGCGAACTGATGGACTCATTTCCAGTTCCACTGTTCGCTTCAGACGCTCCTCTGGTGTCAAAGGATCGGGACCGCGGGACCAGTCTGGTTCGCGGAGATGGGATGGATACAGCCATGTGTAGCCTCCAAGATGTTCGTCCGAGCCTTCGCCTGTAAAGAGAGAAATCTGTTAGCATGGACGGCAGTGACACGTCGTGAGATCGGCCCACCAGTCAACACAACCTTGAGGCCGTGATCCTGGACCAATTTCGAGAGACAATATTTCCCCACGTAGTTGAGGTCTATATTGTTCTGCTCGTTGAAAATGGTGGCGGCTTCAAAATTCTCCGCAAAGGCTGCTTCGTCCATGCGTACGGTGTGCAGTGGGACATCGAGGTATTTTGCTGTTCGTTCAGCGATAGCTACGATACAATTAGCACATGCTTGTCTCGCATTCTCGCAATCCAGTTTATGCATACGAAGCTCGTTGTACTCAGACTGCTCATCAAACGCCACCGTGAAACATGTAATGGGTGCTGTTTCTCCAATGCTCTTGGAATCTTTCCTGCTGTGCCCATTGGTCTTGTCGCGAGAGGCTAAGATGTCACAGGCAATGCCCGCAACGACGGAAGAATCGATGCCGCCACTCAAGTAGATCGCGACCGGAACATCTGCCTGCATACGAGTCTTCACAGCATAGTACAGCCGGTCACGGAGCTGCTGGACAATCTCTTCCTCCGTACGCGTATCTTTCGTATGCTACAGCAGTCAGTAATTTCTCGCAGGTGATGGGAGTTCAATGCTACCTTGTCCGGGTACACAGTCTCCCAGTAGGTGTTGTGCGTAAGATACTCAAATGACAGACATGTCATGTAGTTAGCTGGAAGAAGCTGTCGAAGTCTTCAGCATCATTGATCGAAAATTCGAGTGGAGAAGCCGCCTCACCTTCCTGACACCCTTGAACAAGGTCCTTTCGTCACTCAGCCAGCCGTCGTCAACGATGCTTCTGACATCCCATTGCAGCTGGAATCCAAGAGACTTGAAAGCTTTGGCCTCACTTGCGATCAACAATCGTCCTTCTGAGACAGTCCAGAACAGCGGCTTCACTCCAAATCGATCTCGAGCGCAGAGAAGAAGTTGTCGCTGTTCGTCGTACAGAACAAAGGAGAACTCTCCTCTGAGATGCGAGAAGAGAGAGATTCCGTACTTTCGATACAGGGCTACCACCAGCTCAGAATCACTTCTACTCTTGAACTTATAACCTGGCTCGAGCTCATCGCGAAGCTTCTCATAGTCGTAAATCTCTCCGTTGACTACCGCATGAATCTTGTTGTCTAGGTCATGCAGAGGTTGGTGGCCAGCTGAGCTGAGATCCTTGATCGAAAGACGGACGTGACCCAAAGCTGGGACGTGCGGTCAGTCTCTCGCGGCCAGATGGAGGGCAGAAAAGTATCCTACCAACGCGATTATTGGAACTTATCCATATGCCTTGCGCATCTGGTCCACGATGGTGAATCGTCTTGAGACCATTTGCCAGCTGCTGTTCGACTTTTTGGCGATATTCGGCTGTTCCAATCTCCCTTGAGGAGCGCTGCTCCAAGGCAATAACTGCTATTATCCCACACATGCCGGATGATGTCTCTCTTCGCAACAGCACTGGCGGCGCAAAACGCTTATATTTCGAGTTTTCACATCATTCCTGCAGCCGTTGAGGATGAAGTCATCCTTCACACGGCATGCCGTAGCGACGTTCGTATGATATAAGGCGGTAAACTGGATTCAGCAATACCTGAAGCGACGACAAGGATTTCCGGGGGCCGTTTCCAGGACTCTCGGTGCCTGCAAGGGCTTGCCCGCCTTTTCCGAGCCGCAGAAATTCGCCGTCTGAGACATGCTATACGATATGCGGATCAAATCTCCAATACTATTGTGATATTTGAGCTCTGCGCAGTTGTTTGTGGCTCGCTTCGCACCGCTCTTCCCTCGCACCAATTGAGTCAGCCGACTAGCCCACTGCATCGGTTTTTCGTGATGAATATGATACAGCCAATCGTGAGCGTTGGTATCCGTTCCGGGTCCGGTAGAATACAGCGTCTGAACACTTCTGAGTGAAAGTGGATCTTGCGGTCCGTTGAAATCAGGATATCTCATTCGCTGGAACCTACGAAATCTAGGATTGAGGAATTTAGCGCTTTCACTCCGGTGTGCTGAGACGCTGTACATAGCTGTTGTCTTGCGGCACCTAAAAGACCAAAGACCACACATACTCGGGTTCGGATCACCATGACGCCGCATTCAGCCCCGTCTGTTAGTTCTGCCCGCTAGGTAGCCACTTGCGAGTTCGAGAGGGCAGAGTGGAATAAGAACCCTGACCGGTCGAGTAAAGCTGAAGATCCCAAAGTGCCTACAGTTTTGAGACACGCCATCTTGACTGGTGGCCCTGTGATCAGCATAAGCTTATTTGTCTACGCAACTCGAGCCAGTGTCGGATCTTGACCTTCAATTTTACTCCTCCATCGTCTTCTTGCTCTTTGGATAGTCGTAGTGAGGTATCGATGCATCAACCAACTCTTTCAAAATTCGCATTCTGCTCGCCGAACTCCGCCCGCCTCGTCCTCGATGACAACATTCCTCCTGTCCTTACCCTGCAGCAGTCCAGTGGAGTTGAGCAGGCTTTGTTGAAGTTGAACATATCTTGGGAGCATCTCAGCTTGCTTTTCTTTTGTCGCTGCTGGCCATTGAGAAAATGCACTGCTCCGGATCAAGTCCTGCTTCCTTGGCCCGGTTCTTCACCATTTCTGGATTGTTCATATAGTCCTCGGCTTCCGCGACGGATGGTGTGAATCCTTTTGCCAAATACCAGACATAAAAGCTCACGAGCTCAGTTGAGGGTGCAGGCAACGATAAGATTTGATCGATTGGCGCTACCTTCGAATTCGTTCATCGCTCGATAAGCACCTGGAACTATCAATGCAGGATGGCGTATCGTGAAGATCGGCAAGGTGCCGGGGAGCAGCATAAGATCTTCAGAAGTCATTGGTAGTTCCTGGAAGGCTCAGTAGATCCACGGTATCAGTCGTTCAAGGCGGAAGACAGTGCTAGATCTGGATCTAGAGCAAAGTGTGGATGCTCGTGAAGGAACGAGGCTTTATTCTGGTCCTCTATTAGCATTTGTGTGTTTGCCACATTCTTGAACTGACTCGGCTCTGTGTTTGTTCCAGCTGACCCCTCCACTGCCGAGTTCCCATTGCCACGGCATTTGGAAACGTCGCACGCAGTTCATCTGGGATTCCGGCTGCGATTGATTCTTCTTGAAGGCATGGTATCTGCGACGGTCAGGCAGGAACATACGGATGCCCAATGCTCGGTAGATAGTGTAAGCTGTGCTGCTTCGAAAGCATCCGCTCCAAGAGCTGGCAAGCCGTCCGGCCTTGCGACCACAGCAATATCTGTGATGGTAGCTTCCTTGCGTCCATGATGACGGTCTTGTTGTTCTCGTTCTTATGAGTGTTCCAGGTGGGCCGTATAAATGCTCAGAGCATGAGGCAAAGAGCGTTACCACTTGTGCCGCTTCAGGTGTTAGTGGCTGATGCCCTTCGTCTGATGCGCACAAATCCTGCGCACAATGCACCAATCATGAATACACCTGTTGAAGACTTCTGCTAGCATCGCAAGTATCAAATCGTGCTCTCTAGAATAGCTGATTCGCATAATGAGGCAGGCGGTTGCGCCATCTAAGTCACATCGTCTTGTCGAGTGTGGACCTTTGCGACACCTTTCACCAGCACCCGTCTTTCGATCTTCGACACGATTGCTTGGGTCTGAGGGACAAGCGTAGCCCTACGTCTGGATCAGTCAGCGTTCAGCCTTCGCGCCAAAATGCTGTGCTTACCAATTAAATTTCGCTCCGATCCTCGACAAGTCTCTGCGTCTTTACGGATCGTCGCAAACGGAACCTAGTGCCATCCTGAATTTATATCAGGAGAGAGGCGTTCCACCGCAGAGGTCGGTTCTACGAACTCAATATTACTTCTCTCCGAAACTTCAAAGACATTTAAAACCAGTGCAGAAGACGTGCGCGAACTTCTGTAGCTTTATGACGACTCGATCTTGATCGGGCCTGGAGGGCTTGTTGACGCTACCACTGTTGCTTGTCTGGTATTGACCACTTCTTGCAGAGTCTCGTGGATATCACTCTCGTCGATCACGGCACCAAAACTAGACTTCGTCAGCTCGGCGGCACTTTACAGCAGAGAGGTATAATCTCCTCACCGATAGCAATGCACTTTCTTTAGCAGCCTCTCCTTCAGTATGGCAATATCGTGCACGGAAAGCAACTTCATCCTTTCGTCTTGCATGAGCTTGATCCATGCTCGAACAGGCGGTACTTCGATCTCGTTGACTTGCAGCTGATTGCTCAAGTTGAGCAATTGAAGCAAGTCAGGTCGTTTCACTTCAGGCATCTGTGCCGGATATTTTGACGCCGGCTTGCCCATAATGTGGCTGTACGTAGGTGCAGTCGCCATCAAAGCATGACCGGAAATGTGCTGATTCTCTCCATCATCGGGAACCTCCATAGGCTGGCCTGGCATTTCTCCATCGGCGGTCTGAAAATTGTGCGCTCTGACATGCAAGTACTGGACATGTCCCATGCACGGCTTCTCCAACCTGCAAGTTCGAATAATCAGCATGTCAAAGGGAAGAAAGCAAAGCATGCGAGAAAAGGCGAGAAGGTAGACGTACGTCAGGACAAAGTCAATACCAAGCTCGTCATAATCCACGCCTGTTGGCGCGAGCTCTCGCATTAGCTGCAAGGTCTTCGTCGAATCTTCTCGGCGGATCTGCTGCTCGACTTTTATGGTCGGTTCCTGATAGAATGCTCCGTCAGATGCGAAACCACGAGTTTCTGAGAGCTCCCATACGCTTTCTTGGCGCTCGATGTAGGCATTAGTAGCTGCCACTTCTTGGAGAGGCGCGTGAGCAAGAAGGCCATGATACCCGTCGGAAGTCGACAGACTGCTATTTCGCGTGGCATCGCAAGTCATGGAAATTGCATCGTAACCGGAATCGGCGGCGCTAGACGAAGCAGAGATATGAACAATTTCCTTCAGTCGCTGAAGCTCGTCTCTGAGCTGATCTCTCTCTTGAGCGATCACGTCGCGGGATTGAACAGCAGCGTCTCGTTCGTGTGCAGTTTGAGTAAAGAGCTCCTTGAGCCGCATGACTTCGAGTTCGAGATCCTTTGTGTACTGCTCCTTTCGCTCACGGTGGGTCCTGCAGCTCGATCAGTATTTACATAGGGACCTGCGAAAGTGTTAAGTACCTCTGTGCCTGTCGGTTGCGCTCAAGCTTTTCGCTGGGCGCAGGTTTGCTGTCTCGTTTCGGACCCGGCTTTTTGCGTCGCTGTGGCATGGCCGGTAATGGGCCTGATGGTGTGGAAGCTCCATCGGCTTGAGTAGCGACTGCTCTCTAGTCAGAAACCCATATGCACAGTCCGAAAGCGTGAATAACCAGCGGCTATGGCACGTGGGAGTGTCTTACCAGGCATGCCGTCAGCAAGCCTGCCATCGGCCATCAGAGGCCGCTGCGCGTTCATGTTGATATCGTCGCAGCGCACTGGCCCGCAGTCATCGTCTGTTCATGAGCGTGTCCAGGTGTGTGGTACTTGAGTTGGTAAGTAGAGAAAGTCAATAGTTCTACGTAAAGATGCAGGAATCTCGCAGAACAACGAAGTCACACTTCCCCGGGAACGACTGCCACATTTCTTGCAGTGCCAAGAGCATCGCAAGCGTTCGGTCGCGTAAGATCGACAGTGCGGTCCGAATCACACCGGGTTACCGCTCAGTGTGAGTGTGCTTTTGCAGAGTCTTCCAAGGTTGCCAGCGAGAGCCATCCAACCCGGTAAACTAGCCGTCCGGATCTGCTGTCCCAATTCCGAAGTGGTGGTATGCATGCAGGACTAATGCGAGGAGCATAGTGATCTTCGCGGAAGGCATCCCACGAGCTCGCTTGGCGACATATTCACGCTGGCGTCTGCGGCACAGCCTTGCGAAGGTGAAAGGCCCAGCCCAGCAGCTGAATTCTGTGACGGGGCTGGAGATGATGTCGCAAGACGAGCAGGCATAGGGGGCCGCATGGGAGCTTGGCGTGCAGGCTTTCGGCATGGCACAATGCAATACCTTCCATATGTAATCTACGTACAGAGCTCTCCCATTCGCATAGGTCTCCGGTCATCCATGACAGCATCGCTCGTCGACGTCCTCCCCACGCTTGCACTCACCTCTCTCAGCCAGCACGTGTTGCTTTCTAAGCATTACTACCTCACAATCACAACTTGGCAGGCTGATATGGAGCCTTGAGGTTGATGAACAATGCCTTCGCGGTAGCATACGGCTTCCCATCTTCACCCTCAACCACCCCTTTCATCCACGCCTTTCTTCCGCTGATCTCAATCGGCCAGGACCTCAACAAGATAATGCACGGCGTCCTGACAGGTGCCTTGTAGTCGACTGTGATGGTGACTGTGGCAGGCGGCTCGCCATCAGCGGCAGGATTCTCCACTTTTGCCACAGTTCCAGTAAGATGGTCCAGCACCAAAGACGTGAAGCCACCATGCCCGCGACCACTGCGTCCATCAATGCCTTCGCCAACTGACATGAATTGACAAGTCTCATGCTTGACGACAGAGTCAGGCTCGCTGGTCGGTCTTCGAAACAAGAGTCGAGCCCGCAAACCAGTCTCATGTGATAAGGTAGAATCGAACAATGGATTCATTATCGATGTGTTGTCTGGATCTGGCGAGACTTCGGGTATGATCTCCATATCGTCCCGGGCGAGGACATTTTGGACCCATGAAGACGCTTTGAAGTCTGGATGGTGCCGTCCGAGGTCAATGGAAGAGTATCTTGGTCGGTTCATGTTGGGCTATACTATCGATTGTTCATTGCAGGAGAATGTACTAGATGTGCTACGAACGCTTTCTTGTCCAATGTGAAGTTGTGTCGCAGCCGAGTCGTCGCTTCCTCGGCTCCTTCTCTTCGGTTGAATTGCGGCTGAATTTGGTTCCCGACGCCCGAGAGGCCTTGCTGAGCTCATCTCTCATCTGCGAGAAGCCTTCCAAGCAACTACCTACATCTCCATCACGAGATGAATACTGCACGACGCACTCCATGGCAGCGTAGACATGAGATATATGCTCACGATCGAACGAGATGGAGCCGAGCTAAAGGTGCCACCGGATTCGGAATCGCAACAGGCTTCTCCCTCAATCACATATCCACCGAATAGCCACCAAAACACTTCATCTGGCCGGCCTCTCAACATATGCCTGCTAGAACGCTGCTTCCGAGCACTCGGAAGACCTTACCCTCCGGCCTCTTCGCTGAGCGGCCGCACAAATGCACTCCTACTCTTGGCCCTCTTGGTATTCTCGACATCTGCGGGGAAGCCGACCACTCTCTGCTGAGCAAAGGACGATTCCCACATGGAGACTCATGTTGAGCACCAATGACTGCTCTATTCCCGATCTCCCGTTGGTCAACAAGCGAGGCATTGCATCCACGAGGTTCTAACGAGCACGTGCCTACCCGTGTCCGCAGATCTCTTGCATGCTTGGCTGGATTGTCAAGACTCTTGTCCAGTCTTGACAGGATGATAGTTGTCGGCTTTGTCGAAATGGAGCCGGGAATTACGGTTCTGGCGAGCTGTTGCGGTGGCGCGGATGCGAAGGCGTAAAGGATGAGCAGCCATATATCCCTGGTAAGAGGCCAGGCTGGCGTAGGTCCCTAGTCTTTTCCTATTTGCGCTTCGTTGTTTTCACTCCTACTTCAAGCAAGTCTCTACAATGGCAAAACCTCACACCGAGCAGACAGACCTACCAGAGAAACCTCCTACTTACATAGATCATGTCGAGCAAGTAGCAGCAAGCTCGGACGACGAAGCAAACGAGAAGGGCAACAATAGCCCAGTCGTTCGCGACTGGACTCCTGAAGAGGAGAGGAAGATCGTGTAAGTGCGCACCATAACCAATACTGTCACTGCTCCCACTGATCGCATCCAGATGGAAAGTCGACTTGCGAGTCTTCCCTATGCTATGCATCGTCTTCGGTCTCTCCCTGCTTGATCGAAGCAATATCAGCGCAGCTTACATCGCCGACATGGATCTCGATCTCAACCTGAGAGGAAGCCGCTACAACATCGCCCTGCTTGTCTTCTTCATTGGATATGGCCTCTTCGAGCTGCCGTCGAATTATGTGATTCGACGCATTGGTGCTCGCTGGTGGCTGTCGTTCCTGATCACATCATGGGGAACATGCGTTCTCGGCATGGGCTTCATTGGTCACTGGAGCATGCTTGCCTTACTTCGTGCTCTGCTTGGGATTTTTGAAGCTGGTAAGTTTGCAAATTGCCTTCCTTCTCGCACCATGCTGACACCGTTCACGAAGGATTGTTTCCAGGAGCGATCTACATCATCGGATCATGGTACCGTCAGTTCGAAACAGCACGACGTATCTCGATCTTCTACATGGCTTCCCTCATTTCCTCGGGCTTTGGACCTATCTTCGCTTACGCACTATCACTGATCTCCGTCGGCAATGGAAAGTACCAACAAGGCTGGAGATGGATCTTCATCATCGAAGGAATCGCCACCATAGTCGCAGGCTTGGTGTCGCCATTCTTCCTGATCGAGTTCCCAGAACGCGTCAAATTCTTAGACGATCGCCAAAAGCACATTGCACTAGAACGCGTCAAGCTCGAAAAAGCCGGCAAAGAAGTCATCCACCTGACCGCTTTCGAAACATTGAAAACACTCTTCGACTGGAAGCTGATGCTATACATGCTCTGCTACTTCGTGGCCGCGAGCAGTGTCTATTCACTAGCATTCTTTGCCCCAATCATTCTGCGACAAGGCATGGGCATGACTTACACAGAAGCACAACTTCTCAGCTCACCGCCCTATGTCTTCGCCATCATCGCCTCGATTGCCATGGCCTGGCTGTCCGACAAGATCAAGATGCGATGGCCAATCCTCAATTTCCAGGCTTTGGTCGCTATCGTTGGTCTACTGATCGTCCTCTACGCCGGTCCTCCTGGCGTGCGATACTTCGGCCTTTTCCTTGCAGTCTACGGCACACAAGCGAATATCCCGGCGACACTCACTTTTGGTCAAAACCAGACCGCCCGTCTCGAAAAGAAAGGTGTCGTTGCTGCGGCGATGATCAGTGCTGGTGCTGTTGGAGGTGTATGTGGCTCCACCATATTTCGAAGTCAAGATGCTCCTCAATACCTGCCTGGAATGTGGGCTACGATTGCGATGCAGTTCGTTTACATTATCATTACTTTCAGCCTGTCCATGTATTTCAAGAAGCAGAATAAGCTGGCGGATCAAGGCAGTAAGATTTTAGAGGGAGTGGAAGGCTTCAGATATGCTCCTTAGACCTTTGCTTCTATCTTAGAACATCAATCTCTTTCTCTATCTCACACACACACACACACACACACACACACCACTCTTCATCTACCAAGCCAACTCCTCCCCATCATACTGCACGAATTTCACCCCTACCTCATCAACCCTCTCAAGATACCCCTTCACACTTGTCTCAACACTTAATACTAGGAATCTTGCCCCCCCGGTCATCTCAACAAAAGGCTTCGACATATCCGTACGACCGATGCCGCGAGTTATGCCGGAGACGAGATTCATTGCCTGAGGAGACATGATGCTAATCTTTCTGCGAAATGAAGGTCTGATTCAATGCCCAGCCTTATATACTACCTGCTTCCACGGGGAGAAGCAGCAGCATTTTGCGTCAGCTGCACATCAAGCCATGGTTTCTCCCTAGCTTGTATTACACATTTCCAGCATTGTAGAGAAGACTTACTGTTTCACTGCGCGTGAGTCATTCCTGCCTGGTTTTGATTGGTGATAGTGCTCAAGCTCGAGGTAGAAAGCGTGCGCCAGGACCTACCATGATATCACCCATCGACTGTATCACAATCAATATCGTGAAGCATCGAGGCCAAGCTAGCTTGTCATCCTGCGATAAGATGTCAATACCATCTGTGGTGGCAGTCTTGCTGTAGTGTCTAGCTGTACGCCTCCTTCGCGGGGCCAGCAACCTTGCTTTTCGCTACCGCATTTCGCGTCAGTGTCCAACGAGGGCGGCTCGCCCAAGTATCGTTTTGACACCATTCAGCAGTGCTGTAGGTCACTACAGTTCATTCTTTCGCTATCCATTCTGTCTGCGAATGTGTCTGCCTTGATTCGGCACGCGCCATCTCCTCCCTTAAAACGTGCGCCAGACATCGCCGTCCTGGCCACACAAACTAATGGTATGCTATACTCAGTGAATGCTTATCGCTTGCTCTTTTTCATACTCCTCATAACTCCAGCTCATGCATGCCCCATCTTCGTCTAGGGTGAAAGTTGTCAAGGCGAATTGATCGTACAACGCGTCGCTTACGCAATCGGACTCCATGGCATCGGTACCATGATGCGGCTCTTCATGGTTTGAATAAGTGGCACAGTCTTGTGGACCGTCTCGCCCCATCCTGGGACGCTCCAGCTCTGCTCTCGGCGGGCGCGGCGCTCCTCAAGGTCGGCGAACTGCCACAAGTGGTGGACTTCGTTGAGAGCTCCTATCTGAACGAACCACGCTGTAAAAATGTCAGTACATGCAGATCAGCTTGCAAACTCAGATCACATACCTCCCACACCCTCCATGACTTCCCTCCTCGCAGCCAGACCCTTCTGCCAGTGTGTCTCCCACTCCAGGAGGTTACCCGGGTGCAGGGTGTAGGTTCGAAGCTCAAAGACACCGCCCAGTTGTCGCGGCGGCGAAGTTGGCCAGAAACGGAACTCTTGCATGAGTGACGTCTTCTTGGACGTGATCAAGGACTTCAGCTTGGCGTCGAAGGCGGCAAACTCGGGCTGGCTCTGAATGCGGTGCAGGGAGGCGTGATAGCCGGCGTAGCGTTGGTATTCCCAAATGTGCACTGTTTCGCGATCAGCCCATACAACGCCTCAATGACAGCGTCTTTACGCACCAAATGTGTCGCAGTCGCCGACTTCTGTCCGCCAGCTGCCAACTAGGTTCACGTGGTTCTCTGGGTCTTTGGCGACCTTCGGATACCATCCGCCAACGAGCTTGACATACTCCTCCACCTTGTCAGGCTTCACCTCATGGAAGACAATGCTGTGGACATATTTGCCTCTGGCCAAGACCTGAGAGAAGGAGCGCTCGATCTCGCGATCCATCTCACGGCCTTCTTCGGTGCCATAGATGAGGCTGCTGAGTCGGCCAGAGCCGAGCTTCTTCTTGCTGTCGGATTCTTCTTTGCGCTTTGCGGCTTCCCCTGTAGCGGTACTAAGTGAGCCTAGGCCTCCCTCGCTGCCATTGTCAATGGAAGAAGAAGTAGAAGAAGACTTAGCGGCAAGACGGGCGGCTTCTGACTGACGTTCTGCTTCCTTTTTCTTGCGGTAGTTCTCTGCGAGGTTCTCACGGAATTCCTTCTGCTTGGCGTCGAATACATGGCCTTGCTCTGGCTCAATGTCCGAGAGCGCTGGAGCTTTGTGGTCGGATGATTGTACTGCCGCGCGTGAGAAGGGACGTGCGATTGCTGGTGCCGATGATAATGATGCCTTGGTCGCTCTCGAAGCTCTCAGCAGCATGCGTGGGGTTGCCATGATGCTTGCTGGTGGCTGGAGCTCTGGATGTGGTGGATATGGTACGCGGGTGGGTGTGTTGTAGCAATAGGAGGTGTGTTTGCTAAGTCGACGGTACGATGGCAGCTTAGCTCATGCACAATTGCTGATGTTCGATTCGCAGGGCGCAGGTGTAGGTCCAGGCAATGTAATGCCGATAGTAGCGGGAAGGAAGCTCTCGTTGTACCTCACTCTCTGCCAGCCTGTCTTGCCTTGCCTTGTCCAGTCCACGTCGAATCTCCAGTCTCCAGAGCTCCTCCAGGCTCCTGCGCAGCTGCTGGTACATATGCGGGGTAGCGTCTCTTGGCGCTCTGTGCTTCGGCCACTATTGTAAAACCAAGCGAGAATCGATAATTTTGCTACTTGGGCATAGGTCGGTGCCTATATGTCCGACCCGTGCTAAGATCTACGTTATAATAATACCTATATAGGAGAATATATAGAATCCTCTCTTACTAGAGCTACTTAACTATAAGTAGTTATCTATATATAAAACTAGAATCTAAATAGAGTATAATTATTAGTACTATATAATTCGTATATAGTAGACTAATCGCTAGTGATAGATGGCAGCGAACAACTAGAGACGAAGGGAAAATAGTTAGGAAGGGGAGGAGGACGAATAGAAAGTACTATATACTAGGATAGAGGAGGTACTAAAGGCGGAAGATAGAAAAACCCCTAAGAGGGCATATAAGATAATAATCTTAGAACTCCTTAGAGGACTAAAAGCAATCTATAACTAGGCAAGCTATATGATTACGAAGGTAGCTAATATAGTTATAGTAAAGATTATAAAGAAATAATAAGAGATAAGCCTAAACTACTATACCTAAGTAGTAATAGCTAGTTAGGAGGCGCTAAAACCCCCGAAGATAGTAGTTAGAGTCTACATTATAGACCTATAGGAGTAAAAGGAAATCTAAGGACTCTTAGGGAAAGAGATTATAAAAAGAATTATAGTTAAGGAGGTTATTAGGGCTAGGAACGAAGGGAAAGGGGTAATCAAGCTATTTATAGCCTAGGAGTAGAACAAAAAGAAGCTAGAAATACAAAAAGAATAGACAACTAAGATAGGGAAAACTATAAAGGTCTCCTAATAGTAGTTTATAATTATAGCCTATAGTATAA
>LFZO01000496.1:0-31932 GCA_001578225.1 Pseudocercospora musae
AAAGTCTAGATAATACTAGAAGGACTACCTAGATATAGAAAAGGGGCTACCCTAGGGCTAGAAAAGATCTAAAACTAGGTACTAAAGTATATTATAGGAGTATATAAGAGTATAGTAGAAGGGGTCCTCTAAAGGGAAATATAGATCCTACTCCTCTCCCTATATATATAAGAGATAGTAAGACAACAATTAGTTAAGATAGATAATAAACCTACTACTAAGTATATCTAGGAGAGGTATAAAAGATCTAGAAGGAATATAGGAGGAGTAGGGATATAGCCTAAGTATAAGACCTAAAGGCAAGGTAGAGATAGATAGTAGAATAGGTTAATAGGTAGACTAAGGAATACATCTAATAGGGAGGAATAATGCCTAAATTATAGTAAATGCATTAGAAATAGAATATATAATAGGAAAGCTAAGTTAGGAAAAGGTAGGTATCTTAGTAGAGCTAATAACTCCCTATAGCCTAGTAAGAAAGGCTAAAAGGTAAGGAACTATACTAGAGGTAGTTAAGGAAGTAGAGCATAATAGTAACCCTAATTAGGATCGAATATATTAGCCTAAATGCATATTTAATAAGGAGGAGGGTTTTAAGTAAGATACTAGAGTATATATGTAGATATAGGGCTTAGATACCTAAACATATTATACTCTTTTACTTAGAGAGATAAAGGATAAGAAACTAACTTATCTAAAAGATAGGATTATTATAGTAGGAGATTACCTAAACTAGGAGAGGTCTAAACGAAGTAATTAAGTAGATAATTAAGAAGGGTCTTCTTAAGTAGTTCTCTTTTATAAAGGAGGAGCTAAAGAAGGAGGAAGAGGAAGATAGGAAGTAGGAATAGAAGCTTAGTAAGAGGAAGGAGCTATAGAGATCCTCTCTATATCCTATAGCCTAAATAGATATAAAAGGTAGAGATAGAATTCTATAAAGTAGGAAAGAGATAAAGGATTTTATACTAGAGGCTAAAGGCTAAGGGCTTTTACCTTTAAAGATAGATAGGGATAGCTACTTGTTTAGTAGTTGGAATAGTATAGTAATGCAAGAATTTACTACTACTATATATCTATCTAATATTATATAATATACGTATCCTTCCTAATATAGTTAGTATACTTTAGCCCTACTGTTACTAACCGTTAGTATCACATTATTGACGTCAATGACAGTGTCAGTGACGTTACTAACGTTAGTCGTTAGTGACAGCTTAACACCCCTTGATGTAACCCTTGCCCACCAGGCTGTGTCGACTTGTCCAGAGCCCCTGAACCACTCTTCCGTGCTCCGCCGCATCGTTGACGACTCATCGCCTTCCTGACCAAGAGCTCTCGCAGATTTTGCCTAGCCAACTGCAGCGTCTCCCATGCCGTTGATGCCTTTCTCTGCATGCGGTAACTTTCATTGAGCTTGAAACATGCCTCTCCAATTGAGACGAGTCCGTACACCTCCGAGCTTCCCTTCGAATCTGTCAACTTCTGGCGCGGCTCATATCCGATGGAAATCCTCTCCGTCGGCAATCTGTGATTACTTCTGACGGGCACCTCGTCCACAACACAGTCCTCGAACTGGCGCCTGTTCAAAGCTGGGACAAGTGGACTTGCGCTTGGAATGTCTTGTCTCCGTGGTAGCTTTGGCTTGCGCATGTTCAAGATATTGTGTCGACACAGCTGGTCCAGGTCTTCCAGCTTCTGTTCGTGCTCTTGGACGACCAGGTTCCTGTCAAGCCGTGTATCGTTGATCTTGTCAATGACATCTGCAACTAAGACGTTCTTCTCTCTCGCCTTACGGCAGACCGGACACTCTGCCGGAATCCGGTGTGTGATGGCGCCGTCATCCATGGACGGTCGCATGTCTCTACCCCTTCGAATCCTGCAAAAAGCTCTGCTTCCGTTGGCTTGCTGCTTGTTGCCTAAGCAGACGCTCAGGACATGCTGATGCAAGCAACCGCACTCGTACTGGACGAATCTGATGTGGCACATTTTCGACGGCTACCTTTTTCTGAAAGAGTATGTGTAGATCGCTTGCTGGAATCAGACAGGTGTAAGACAGTTTGCTATCGGCCATTGGACACAGCAATGGGGTCTTTCGAAATCTTTTCTGTCTAGAAGAACATCGCGAAAGTCCAGTCTGTCAACCCGATTCTAAGTCTGCGGTCGACTTGGCATATGATCGTTCGCGACTTATGTCCTCAGGAAATTGCGCATTCTGCTGGAAGTCCTTTTGGTTGGACGACTGCATCAGAGCGAAACTCAACGAAAGGATCAGCGGTTAAATATACGACAACAGAATAAAGGTATACACGGTTCACAAGATGCTTCTGATAATTCGCATCCGTGAATGAATCATCACTCCTGAGTGAATGGGCTGAGTCGGTCACAAGCCTCGGCGGCAAGGTTTTGCACGAGCTCGACTTCGGTAAGCAAGAATATTTAGCTTCACGGCTGCTCACAATAAAGAGTTTTGGTACTGGCCTCAGGCTGCGCTAGTCTGCAATTGTCCTCATGCAAGTAGGTCTGGCTATGATTCTCAACATATTGCGTGGCGCTGACCAGCACAAAAGGAGCCTTAACACATCATAACTCTTCCATAAAGCAATCCATACTGCTCCTACCTGATCGCTCTGCAAGAAGACAAATTTCGCGGCACCGCTACAAAGCCGCTGCAAGACCAATCTGCAGACAAACGTTGCCGTAGCTGCAGGACATCAACCACACCACAAAGCGAGGCACACGATACCACTACACAGTCGTCAAAATGTGCAAAGTCCAACAAAGGATCTACAAGTGCAATCACAGCTCCGAGCACCACCTCAGCAACTGTCTAAACCACACGCGATGCATGGCACAACGAGCCTGGAGTGGCTGTCCCTACATCACCATTTTCACCGCCCTCGAGTGTCCTACCTGCCAATTCGAGGCTCAAAAAAACAAATACATGGATGAATGTCTATACGTGATGTCCACGACTCGAGACCATGAAGCCAGATATGCAGCAAGGAGGCAGCGCGATGATCTGACTGGGGCGTTGGAACTTGGGTATCCGCAGATGCCAATGATCATCAGCCAAAATAAGCGCCCTGGTCTCAGAAAGCACGCAGACTTCAAGGTCAGAAAGTCGCAGTTGTGGCAATCGATGACTCCCGACGATTGCGAGTTCAGGCGGATATCGCGGACATTCGACATCAATGTTTTCGATGACGAGGAAGCTGAGGAGAGTCGGGAGGTCGGCGCAGATGGCGAACGCGACGAAGACCCTATGTGGGATCTTGAGCACTGTGACCGACTTGACATCAATCCGAATAACTGTGCGGTTGATGATGATCAGGAGAACGACGTGCCCGCCAATAATACAACTGCAAGAGGGCAACAGCACACTGCAGAGCCTACATCAATCAAACATGTCAAGCTCGTTACAAGAGAAGCGACTGTCTCAAAAGTTGACAACTGGAAGCGAGAGGGTAGCGGCGAAGAGGCCAGCGACCACTGGAGCGAGAGTGCAAGCCAACAACTCCCCACACCACGTCAGTCTACGCCACCAAGCCTTACCACATGCCAAGCGCCAGGGGCGCCATCTAGCAGAGAGGAGAATCTGGACAAATCGAAGTGGAGAGACACAGATGGATTGAAAATTCATCACACCGGGGAGGCTGAGACAACACAAATCGAGCCGCCTCCTCGCAACGCACTACGCCGTGCCGGGTTCAAGAAACCTGAGAACCCAATGAGGGAGTACTGGCGACGGAAGGACAGTGGAGAACAGATGTGGTGAATGATGTGAGCGATCTGCTGTTCACCTAGGTGTGGCCGATGGCAAGAGCTCGACTTTCAATGAAGGAACGCCAGTGAGACTTCAGCGCTGCTGAGTAAGGAGGATCGGAGCGAAGGATAAGATTCGATCTGGAGCATGCGGGGACATGGACATTGGAGGAGCACAACAAGCAGAAGAATGATGCCCATATGCGAGTTCTCTGGCAGACCTTCAAGATAGTCTCAAGCTTCGGGCAAATGATTCAGGGCAGAAGCACTACTGGTCATTTCAGCATGGCATTACAGACTGCCATTAAGCTCATCACCGCCATCATGTCTCTAATACACGGTCAAGTTGATAAGACGAAACAAGCCGCTCAATGAACGCCTCATCATCCCTAAGACTGTCTTTTCTGCCGGGCCCATTTCCCTCTTCAATCTGTAAAGAAAAAAAAGTGTCAGCTTCCGCTCCATGTCGGTGTTTGGGTGCAGACATACATCCCCAGGCTGCACAGTAAGTCCATTCGCATGCCGTACAGTGATACTTCTCCTCAGCACGTTCGAACTCCACGTCTCAGCACCCGAATCTTCGGCCGCAGTACCAAGAAAACCCAGGTGACTTCTCATCTTTCGTTTTTTGATAATAGCTTCCGAAGGAATTTGATGTACGACCAAATACTCGTCTTCCCAGGAGTCAGATTCGGAAGCCTGGATCTCTGATTTGAGCCCCAGTAAAGCCACGAGTTCTTTGACGCTGAAAAGTCTGGTGATTTTCGACACGTCTAGAGTGATGAAGTTACAAATTTCACCTCCGTTTCTTTCGCTCCAGTTCAGGGCCCATTGTTCGGCATGTTGCTCGTCTGTGAAGATGGATACAAAGGGACTGCCGTTGTGAGAGCCGTTGATGTGGTCCATGACAAGTTGACGGAGTTTGTTGTCTGAGACGCCGCGAGCTACGTTTGGAAGCATGAGGGAGGCGTCTATGGCTCCTAGAGGCGTTACTGAGCTCAAGGCATCTGGTGTTTGGACTCGGTATGCCCGAGCAGGTTTGGTGGAGTGCCTCAGCCGCATCCAGATTGTAAGTGGCATATTGGGGTCGCTCACGGATCGCTTGTGTGTTAACATCTTTTTGGCGCCGTTCGACTTGGTATCGTCAAAGCTCTGGACTGACTTGAGGGCATCGATGGCCTGGTCAATGGCATGGTCGCTAATCTCGTCCACTTTGAGAGCCTCGCGGAGATCGGTAAGGACCTGTTTGGCCACTCGGCGCCGTCTTCTCCGAAAGTCATCTTTCTCCAGAATCTGTGCGGCGGCGCTCATGTTTGGTGATGTTGTGGCCGAGGCATGGGGTGTAGAGGACATTCCGGCTTGCTTATACTACTCTGTACGTAGTGGTGAGGTTGAGGTCGAGCAAGACAAAAAGCTTGTTGGGGTGCCGTCGGCGGGCCCCCGGGGTCAAACAATAACAGATGCAGTGTCCTGTCTCGGATTCGCAGGGTTTCGACCAGCATTCAAAGGAGGACAAGCTTTGGGAGAGGTGGAGGGCAGGGCAACCTTGAGGCTTGACGCAGAGGTCCGCACGGCCGCGAGCTTGTTGCGGGAGCTGCGCGCCAAAATAAATATACAGTACCAGCGGCGAAACTTGAAATTTCCGCCTCTCGTTCAGGCCGACATTTTTATTACTATGATCATTATTTTGATTGCCATAGCTCGTATGGACTCTGGGAGGTCACGCAGCAGGTAGATAGCAGGCGGCCAAGGAGTTCGGAGCATGTCGTATAATCTGGCGGAAAGTTACAGTGACTCCAAGCACAACTCCTGAGCCGCTTGGAAGCACCAATGGCAGTATGACGGTGTCGGTTGAGCGACAGCACAGCAAGGCTTTGGGGACCACGGCTGTCCCAGAGAACAATAACCAGGACTACCGGTAGCGAGTGGTACCATTTCCGCTGTACCTACTGCCTAGCCCTGGACTCTCCAAGCCACCCTCAAGCCTTACAGAATTATGTTGTCGTTGTTCGGGAGGCCAGGTCAACGGTGATGTGGAGAGTGCAATATCGAAAGAACCGGTAACGGTGGAGGGGCGTTGAGGAATGCTGCTGCCTTCGTTCAGAGGCTCCGTACCATAAGTGATTCGAGCGAATACATATGGTATTTCAACGCAAGCGGCCAGTCCTCTTGAAGGGCTCGCTTCGCATTGATCAATTCTACACCGCATAATCTCCCAACATCACTAGACATTCAGACCATCACCATACAGCAAGCACCACTGTACCCGTGACAAACACAATATCCTTCCTCGACGTTGCAGGCGCACAGCTCTACTACGAACAAGTCGGCACCGGCCCTCTCCTCCTCCTCTGCATCTCAGGCGCAGACGGCTCAGCAGACATCTGGAAAGCCTTCGCGCGATATCTCAGGGAACAATTCACAGTAGTAGCATACGACCGACGAGGTTGCTCACGTAGCCATTTCACTGGTCCACAATATTACCCTCAAAGACTGGAAACAGATGCGGACGATGCCGCAGCCCTGGTCAAACACATATCCCCAAACCACCCAGCTACAGTGATTGGAAACAGCTCTGGTGCAACTGTATCACTTAAACTACCCGTTCGACATCCAGATATATTAAGGACTGTGGCACCATACGAACCACCCGCTGCGAGGTTTTGCGACGATTTCGATAAGCTGTGGGCATTCCAAGAGGTGGCGCACTGTAGGCCTCAGATTCGCCGAACTGACCAAAGCCGACTCTCCGCCTTACTTGTGGTCAAATATTCAGTCCTGGTTTGAAAGAAAGTTCATGGCATATCCTCATGCCGAGTTCGATATTGAAGAAAGTCGAGGCGGAACCTGTGATGTCTCCCGGAGAACATGTGAGTCATGCGACGCAAGCTCCACAGTTTTCGGGGAGGTTGGTTCAGCTTTGGAAAGGAAGGGATGAAATCTGCAAAACGCTTTGAGGCGGGGGATGATACGAAGCTTATGAGTGATATTCAGGCACTGCAAATCATGCGAGGAGAGCCAGTGCGTTACTAGCCCAACTGAATGCGGATCTTCCGTAGCTAGGGCAAAAGATTCTACATGTGCTCCTCGAATATCTCAGGCGTGATTCTGCTCACAGCCTGCTCGTTGGAAAGTCCTCGAACGTGGCGATGGCATCACCTGGGTCATAAGGCTCCATCACACCTCGCAATGATCCCATCAAAACGACAGCGAAAGACGGCTCTCTGCATGTGATAGCTGCTTCAGATCAGGCAGGGACCTGAAACAAGACCGGACGCAGTCCGTGCTACGGAAAACCATGTTCGTTTCTCTATGTGAGCTTGTCTTCTGCATAAGTATATCGTCTCTCGTCTCAATAGTAGTGCTTCTCAAATCGAGCCCAGCCCGGTTGTGAGCACACTGCAGTGCCGCTTATTAACACGAGACATCTTCAAAGCTTCGCCGACTCCCTCACATCCAATCTCTCCCTCTCTTCAATTCATGGAATGCCACCCATCTTCTTGAAGGCGTTGATGAGCCCTGAAGTCGAGCTGTCGTGCTTGCTGCTCTCGCCTGCGTTGTCAAGTTCGCTCTGAATGTTCTTGGCGAGAGCCTTTCCGAGCTCCACGCCCCACTGGTCGAATGAGTTGATGTTCCAGATGGCACCCTCAGTGAATGTGACGTGCTCGTAGTAGGCAATGAGTGCGCCGAGTGCACCTGGTGTGATCTTCTCGGCGATGATGCTGGTGGTTGGGCGGTTACCCAAGAACACCTTATGTGGCACAAGCTCGTCGGCAGCACCTTCCGCCTTGACAGTATCTGGGGTTTTTCCGATCATGAGAGCCTCGGCTTGAGCGAAGAAGTTGGATGCAAGCATGTGCTGGTGCTTGTTGTTCTCGACTGGGTTGTGCGACTTGGCGGCGATGATGAAGTCGGCTGGGATAAGCTTAGTGCCCTGGTGCAGAAGCTGGAAGAAAGAGTGCTGTGCGTTGGTGCAAGGCTCGCCGAAGAGGATAGCGCCGGTCGTATACTTTACGTAGTCTCCGCTGCGAGTGATTGCTTTGCCGTTGGACTCCATAGACAGCTGTTGCAGGTATGCTGGGAAGCGGTGCATGTACTGGTCGAATCTGGAGAGCAATTGTCAGTAAGCGGATCAGCAACGTATGGATTGGATATCACTCACGGGGAAACAAGATGCGTCTGGGCACCGAAAAAATCTGAGTACCATACGCTAAGGAGACCTCCGATGACTGGAATGTTCTCCTCCAGTGGAGCAGTCTTGAAGTGGTGGTCCATGGCGTTACCACCAGCAAGGAATTGCTTGAAGTTGTCGAAGCCGATGTACAGCGCAACGGAGAGACCAATGGCTGACCAGACAGAGTATCGGCCACCAACCCAGTCGCTGAATCCGAACATGTTCTTGCTGTCGATGCCGAACTTCTCGACCTCCTTGGTGTTGGTCGAAAGAGCGACGAAGTGCTTTGCGACATCACCTTCGCTGGCCTTCTCGAGGAACCACTTCTTTGCTGAGGTGGCATTGGTCACAGTTTCTGCGGTCGTGAAAGTCTTCGATGCGATGAGGAAAAGCGTGGTTTCGCGGTCGCTGTCCTTGAGTGCCTCTGCAATGTGAGTGCCATCAATGTTGGAGACGAAGTGGAGCTTCATGCCCGCCTTGCCATATGGCTTGAGTGCCTCAGTGACCATGACAGGTCCGAGATCTGAGCCACCAATACCAATGTTGACGATTGTGTCAATTGGCTTGCCAGTGTATCCTTTCCACTCACCGGAGCGGACATGCTCAGTGAACTCCTTCATGTGCTCGAGCACCTCGTTGACGCCCTCAACCACACTCTCGCCATCGACCTGCATTGGGTCGTTCTTGACGTTCCTAAGAGCAACGTGGTAGACAGCACGCTTCTCGGTGAAGTTGATCTTCTCGCCCTTGAACATGTCATCTCGCAGCTCCTCAAGCTTGGCCTCCTTCGCCAGCCTGACGAGGAGCGGGAGGGTCTCGTCTGTGAGGAAGTTCTTGGAGAAATCGAAGAGGATGTTGCTGTTGTCGGACTCGTTGGCGAAGGTGCGGCTGTACTTTTCGAAACGTTGAGGGTCTTTCTCGAACTCGCTCTTAAGCACCATTCCACGACCCAGCTTGTCGTGGTGCTCCATAAGCGCCTTCCATGCTGGCAACTCGTTTGCCTGCGCGAAACCGGGCATCTTGGGCGATGTTTCTCAGTGGGGTTTCAGTGATTGATGGTCTATGTCAGTGGCCACGTCAATTCTCTCACTTTTTCAATGCTGCTGCCGCTGCCGCTGCCGCTGCCGCTGCCGTGCCACAGTGTCTGCATGCATCGTACTCACCTTAGTGATGGGGTTCGTTCAGTCTGCAGAGGTAGAATGGCAGCAGGAGTGCGAATGTGTATCTGCAAGTGAGCTTTCGAAAAGCTTCCGAGAGCGGTCTGTGATGTGAATCCCTCAACCTTGCCAGCTGTGGGGAGGCAACTATGAAGCTCGCCCGCAGCGAGCCGTTCCTCTGTTGTCATGTGCAAACTTGCAAACTGGATTTTTCCGTCGTACCTGACTTTGGTTGGACTTGCACAACTTCACCTGATAAACGACATCATGTTCATCACTGCATGGATATATGCGATCCCGGCTTCAGAGTGGCGCCACAAAATCAACAAACGCCGATTGACAGCCGAGAACGATTCGTCAAGATGCAGTATTCGAATGCTTTCGCATTTTTTCAGTGCCCAGATGCCTGCTGGATGCCAAAAATCGCTGCCGACTTTTCACCTAGCTACGGTGATTCCGCGGCCGTCTAGAAGAGTATCTTACTGACCACAAATGCCTCCCATACATCCATCGCAGATGAGTGATGGTCCCGTCGACTTCCGCCTGCAAATCATAGCACTCGCGAGAACATCTCGGGTAGGACTTTAAACCACACTTTTCGCGCGTTCCTCTGCCTTGTCCTTCTCGAACAGCCTTTCTACCTCTGATCGAATGCATTGCCACGCGCGATACTCCCTCCTGCATCTCCGAGACCTTCAACAGGACGGTTGTAGGACCATCCTGCGAACTGCTGCTGCATTGTCTGCGACAGCATCGGTCCATCTACGTAGCTGTCTGTGGGTGCTTCTGACGTAAACTCCTTGTCGAAGTTGGCAGTGTCGAGCTCATCGACCACGCTGGGCTTGAAGCTGGGCTCATACTTTCGGTCGAGAAGCTTGCGCCAGTCTATGCTGTGGAAAAATGGATGCGCCTGGAGCGGGTTAGCATATGTGCTGAAACTATATGTCTGCAGAACTCACCTTGATCTCTGCAGCGCCATTGGTACCCAGTCTTCTGGTTGCATCGCGGTCAAGGAGCTTTTGCAGTAGATCTCGTGCAGCTGGCGGCACGATTTCAGGTCCAGGGAAGTGCAGCGGTTCCGAGAGAATCTTGCGATACATTTCGTTTGTATTTTCATCGTAAAACGGCGGCAGTCCTGTCAACATCTCGTACAGCAGTACGCCAAGTGTCCACCAATCCACTGCCTTTGTGTAACCTTGCCCGTGGAGCAATTCTGGTGCCAAGTATTCGGGAGTTCCACAGAAAGTGTTGGTCTTGTCTTCGTCTTTCATATCCAATTTGCACAGGCCAAAGTCACAAAGTGCGATGTGGCCTACATAGTCGACAAGAATATTTTCGGGCTTCAAGTCACGGTAGATAACGCCAAAGCCATGGAGACATTCTAATGCGCATAGAAGCTCGGCCGCATAGAATCGTGATCGGTTGATGTCGAAGCGCTGCTCTTTCTGCAGGTGGTGGAACAGTTCGCCGCCGTTGACGAATGCCAGGACGAGGTAGAGCTTGTCGGGCGATTGAAAGGAGAACTTGAGTGGGACGATGAATGGGTTGTTGATTTGCGCGAGGACCGATCGCTCTGCCAGCGTGTGGGCAACTTCGGATCTGGAGATGATGTGCTGCTTGCGGATCGTCTTGAGGGCGTAGATACGGTTAGTATCCTTCTTCATCACCTGCATGACTTTGCCGAAGCTGCCCTTCCCAACGACCTTGAGCAGCTCAAAGTCCTCCACTTTGAGGGATCGCTGTCGGTTCTCCACAAACTTGACACCAATCCGGATGTTACCTGTGCCAAACTGTATTTCATGCCAGTTGACGCCAGACACTAGACCATTGGTAGACTGCTGAGGGGGTGGCATTGTTTTGTCCTTTTTGCTGCTCTTTCCGTCTGAACTTGCTGGTGGTTGTGTTGCTCCAGATTGAGCATCTTCGCTGAACGTAGGAGTGATTCGAACTGTGCCAATAAAGATATCCCGTGCTCTTCCAGAATTCGCAGGCGCACTCGGGTTGCGGATATACAGGGAGATGTTCATCTCGGTCGATCGACTGACATCGAACTTGTATTGCGTGCTCTCTCCCGCCCACACCGGATTCTCTGGCGTGCCAGAGACAGAATTCACGAACACCTGCTGCTTGTCGAAGTCCACGAGAGCATATGGCAAGTATTTGCTGCTGTATCGGCCATGTACCGAGGGCATATTGTTGATGCCACCGCCACTGGCAGAAGTCGGTCTGAAGCCTCCTTGGGCAGCACTTGATCCTGGACGGGCACTATTTCCCATGTAGCTACCCGCAAATGATCCCGTGCTCATACTGCTGCCATGGCCTGGTCGCTGTGCAAACATCTGTTCGGCCTCGGGTGGTAGGCTGAAGCCCTTGCCCTCGTGTAGCGTCAGGATCAAGATGCCAGGCTTCGCTGATGCCGCGATCGCGGTGGCCATTTGCTCGGAGGCTTGAATGCCTTGCGGGTCGGAGCCATTGGAGGCGGTGGTCGTCTGCGAAAGCGGCGTCGAGGTGCCTGGAGCGGCTGACGCTGATGGCGACTTCTGGGGCTGGTCGACGATGGTGGATTGCGAGGATGAGCGGGAGAAGGTGTTGGAGAAGGGAGCCCCAAGATGGGTCTCCTTGAGTTCTGGTGAGCGTCAGTCTCACTGTGGTTTGCCTGCGCTGAGTCGCCGCCTACTCTTGGTCAATTTCCACGACATACTGCCTGATGTCGGTCTGCACGATGTCGTCGCTCGAATTGGTCAAGATCGAGTCGAGTAGCGGCAGGAAGTTGGAGTATGCCACCTCTAGCGCACGTGGAGGACGGGCGGGCCCTCCTGACGGCGCAAATGACGATGGCGTGGGTCGGGTAGGCGACGGCGACGGCGACGTCTCTGCGCGAGGAATGATGCTACAAGAAATACCGGCGACGGGCACAGCCAGCGTCAGGTCTCGTATCTCTTGCGGTGCTAGTCGAGCGGCGTCGGTAGCGGCGTATCTCGTCTACAGCCCACACGCGGCTCCTAGAACTATGAACTATGGCAAGCAACCTGGAAACCTGCCTTCCGAGACCCCGTTCCCCTTCCCTTCCCTTCCCAGCCAAATCAACGCCCACGGCAAATTGCTTGTTTGGTAATCCTTGTGCAACTGCTTGCAGCTGCGATGTGTCTAAAGAGGAAAAGGAGCAGGAGAGTGGTTTGAAACAGATTGGAAATAGAAGCCCGCGCTTCCCCTTCGAGAACACGCCAGCGTGACGCTTGAGCCTTGACGGGGGACAGGAGGCTGTGCCGTCGGCGACTAGGAGCAAGTCAAGATGAAACTCTTGGCATGACTACCGCCTCTCAGACTCCCAGGAGGGGTGGTAGGGCTGACGGTTGCGTCGATGCGAAGACCGTACTGTAGCATGCATTGGGCGCGCACATCCTCCCAAATGAAATGGACTTGTTGGAAAGGTATACTGTCGTCATTCTACCACTCCCCCTCCCCACCTTTGCGTAGCCCTAAACATCTTGTCCATCCAACCCTGGTGCCAACGAGAAGTCGACGACTACACACATCTGGGACATCGATTCCCTACTCGATGCCGCCCAGGCAGTTCAGCGTCGTCCAGCCTCCGTAGAGACACCAATGGTATTTTCGCGTCTTGATCTAGCAGCGGCCACACCCATCTCGTCGGCGAGCCATGCGTTACTCGCCATTGCGCTCGGCGACAAACCAGAGAGCCAGGCGTGCTTCCCACGTGTTCCGAAGACAGTCCTGCGCAGTTGACGTGGACGATCGACCCGAATATTTGCGGTGACGTTCACGACCATGGCTGGGCAAAATATTGCTGCTCTCCTGCGTGCTTGTTCTAGTCTGCTGCCATCGCCCGCATAAGCGCTCACACATCGGCGAGAGCATGTTCTCACATCGAGTGACAAGATGTTTGTACGAGATGTGGCCATGTGGACAGCTTGCGATCTGTAACTAGTCGTGACTGGTCTGTAGAGGTTGAGCCAGTGAATCTCTCGACTCGAGCAAAGTAGAACTGGCCAAGCTACCAAGGTGCGGCGGCTGTTCGGGCCGAGTGTTGACATCGGAGAAAGTGCTGTGGAGAAGCCGTCCTCCGCGTCTCGGTCTCGACCTCACCTTCCTTCCAGTGACTGGATGCCCGCCAAAATGCGATGCTCCTAAGACCTCCGGTGTCTCTGTCATATGCCCTATAAGATCATCGATCACCCGCGCATGGCTTTCTGAGCGTGGATGTAGCGTAACATGGGTCTCATCAATAAGGCAAAAGGCGCGCCACGCTCCGAGGGCAGCTCCGGCGGCGGCGGCGTCAAGTACATCTGCAACGTCTGCAGCAACGACATCACGGCGACGGTGCGCATCCGATGTGCGAGCAAAAGCTGTCCCGACTACGACCTATGCGTCCCGTGCTTCTCCAGGGGCGAGTCGAACCTACACCACAACCCGCGAGAACACCCATACCAAGTCATCGAACCGCATAGTATACCGATCTTTGACAAGGACTGGGGTGCCGACGAGGAACTTTTACTGCTAGAAGGTGCGGAACAATATGGACTTGGCAGTTTCGCAGATATCGCGGACCATATTGGCGGGTACAGGGAGAAAGATGAGGTGCGCGACCACTACATCGACACGTACATTAACTCCGCAAAGTTCCCGCTACCAGAGCGCGCAAATCCCAACGATAAGCGCTTGAGCGATGAGGTGCCGCGAGAAGAGTTTCAGCAACGGAAGAAGAGGAGAATAGAGGAACGCAAGGAGGCCATCAAAGCGGCAGCAGAAGTCCCAGCAGCTCCTGCCAAGCCCACGTCCAGTGTGCCGAGCTGTCATGAAGTCGCTGGATATATGCCTGGTCGACTCGAGTTCGAAAGCGAGTATTTCAACGACGCGGAAGAGGCGGTCCAGCACATGCAGTTCTCTCCCGAGGAGGGCCTCAACCCCACCACGAAACAATTTGATCCGGAGACCGAGCTGAAGATGGTTGTGATGACGATCTACAATGACAGGCTTACGGCAAGAACGGATCGGAAGAAAGTAATATTTAATCACAAACTGCTGGAGTATCGAAAAAATGTTGCCACCGACAAGAAGCGGACCAAGGAGCAGCGGGATCTGCATCAAAAGCTGAAGCCGTTTGCGCGGATCATGTCACATCCTGACTTCGTCACGTTCTCGGAAGATCTCGAGAAGGAGCAAAACTTGCGACAAGCGATTTCACAGCTTCAGGAGTGGCGGAGAATGAGGATCTCAACTCTGGCCGCAGGTGACAGATATGAGGACCAGAAAGCTCAGCGGATAGCAAGGCAGTATCCACAAGCAGGCCAATTCGACCGTTTGAGCAATGGTATCCGACCGAGCAAGCCGTCAGACAGGAACCAGCCTGCGCCAGAGACTGCGCCTGCCGTGATTGAGTACACAACGAAGGCAGATCTTCCCGTGCGATTGTCGAGCGACAAGACTCAAGCGAATGGCGTACCCAACGGCGAGGTGCCGAAACGACAGCCTTTACAGCCAATACCAAATCTTAGCCCTACGAATTGGGATGAGGATTCTGCACCTGACTTTCAGCTTTTAACGTCTCCCGAGCAAGATCTTTGCAACAAGTTGAGGTTGCACCCGAAAGCTTACATAGCCATCAAGGATGCTATCTTCAGAGAAGCAATGAAGAGTGAAGGCAAACTCAAGAAGAAGAATGTGCGTGAGATTAGCAAGATCGATACCACGAAAGGCGGAAGGATATTCGAGTTTGTGGTGGAGCAGGGCTGGTTGGGGAATGCTGCGAAAGGATAGGAGCAACAAAGCAGCAAGCAAGATCCAGCCTCAATGCATCTCTCGGACATAATTAAGGCACCAGCAGCGGTCAACGACCCATAGCCAAGCGCCAACGCGCAAACCAGCGACAACTCAGACACACCGTCTGCAGCTAACTCGGATTACGACTCAGATGAAAGCATTGCAACAGACGCAGGCCCAGAGGTTGACGAAGCGGTTGACGAAGATCAGCGCAGGAAACGTCAAGGAAACCAACCTCGCGGCTATTGTCCGTGCTTGGAAAGTTTGTGTGGACAGTTATTCAAGCGAGTCGGTCTTCTTCATCGGCACCAGCGGAATGTGCCCCCTCAAGGTTGCGAGATGTGCAATAGAGCGTACAAGAAAAAGTCGCTTCTGCCCGGCCACATTGGAAAAAGTCCAGAAAACAAAAACTACGGCTGGCGGCATCCGTCGAGCCCTCAGCCATGCCCGAGCCTCGGAACGCAGGATCCTACCTCGGGCTCGAGAACGAGCTCAACCACGCGGCACATACCTCTGCTCGCGAGATGGATGTGCAAAGGTGTTCGATATTGCCAGCAGATGTCGTAGGCATGAGGAGACGAGTCACAGTATTAAGCAGTTTTAGCGTCGTTGGCCGTACGACAAGACAATCGCTCGTCAAGCTTTCGAATTTCATCACATAACCGCGGAGGAGAGAGCGGTGGTGTCCTCTGCTGGGAACCCACCTATTACCTAGCCGACCTCGAAGCCGCGAGCGCCGCTTGGATTTCACCAAGAAATGGATTTATATGGATGCAAAGCTCAATCCACACGTGATTGCCTCCATTCATATCCTCATGGGAGCGACCTGATGGCCAAGTTCGACTTCCATCACAACCTCATCGTACCTGCACTCGAACTGTACTCCGTTCCATACTTCGCTTGCTACAGATAGCCCATCGCCAATTTGTAGACTGCTAGGTCTGTGCTCTTGTATTCGGACGGATAACAGCGAGATGAGGCTGTGTTGTCGGTGTTTTTCAGCCGATGTCAAGTCGCCCAGATCCTGCTTTGAAACACGGCGCATTTGAAGCTGCTCGAAGATCAAGCATTTACGCACTCCAGCTTAAACGCTCTTGCTTCCGGTATGGAAATGCACTTGTCAGAATCATCTCTGAAAACCTCCTTGTGATTAACCTGAAAATTGCAATTCGACATCAGTCACACCCTTACATACAGAGTCAGACTTCTTCCAAGGACTTACCCTCTCAACCCGCCCCAACTCTCCCTAATGGCAATTCTGATCCGCATAGCAGATTATACTACAATCACCTAAGACCGAGCGTCAGCAAAGTACCCCATACCCTATCCCTTTTCTGCTAGTCCAAGAATTCTTCTCACTCGCTCACTCACCATGCTTCTCAGGATATTTCCCGATATCACTCAACTGCCACTTGAAACTTCTGATGATGAAATTACGATTTCGATGCGTGTGTTTGCATGGATCATCGAAGTCTAGGTGTAGTTTGTGGAGCTGGTCGAAATTGTCGTCTTTGTAGGAACGCCTTGGGTTGGAGCGGAAGTAGATTGTGATTTCGGGGGGGAAAAGGTGCTGAAGTTTGTGGATGTGAGGTTGGCGAGATTTGCGGTTGTGGTGTTGAGGGGTGACGCGAGGGTGATGGACGCGAGCAGCAGAGGTACGAGGGTAGTCAAATACATTTTTTAGCGATGATGAAGAACGTGATGGAGGAGGATGTGAACCAATGTGAAGTATTTGAAGTATCGTGGTAGTGGCCAAGACAGGGCAAAGCAAAGCCGTAGCCCTGATTTAGAGTTGCTGGAACGAACATGAGCTACCATCAGAGCAGCCTTGGCTTGGACACAGCATTTCTGCTTGAACATATGTGTCTTCCTTCTGATCCTGATCAGCTCTCGCATCCTCTCCATCGTTATTCTATCCCCGCTCGGCGGCACCATGCATCTGCGAGACTTTCCTGTAGTCCTCGCACTTGCAATGTGAGTACATCTACAATCATTAGAGTAAGAAGCATACTCTGAGCCACTGAGCCTTTTCAGGTGCTTCGCGGGCATCAGCTTCGGCGCTGCCATGACCATAACCTTCCGAGGACAATCTTGTTGCAATCAATCAGTCCTCAGAATAAAATCTTGACACAGTAGGCCAGACCTCCACCAAGAGTCTCGAGACTGCCAGGCCCAAAAAGAAGGAATTCCGAGCCTTCGTAAGGTACCCGGACCATGTTGGCATGAGATGCAAGAAGTGGTCATCGAGTTCCTGGAGACATCACGTCGAACTCAAGCCAAACGATTGCGACAACACCAGATGGAGTGATCATAGGATCAAAAGCTTCCAATGGAACTTCGTCCCCTTCGCCGACCATTTCAAGCAGGGTGAGCTCGAAAAATGGGGTAGGATCTGTTTCGATCTCAGAGGTACAGGTGGAGTCTGAGCTGACGTAATACACCACAAGATGACTGTTACTTCACAGTCTGGCCGAAAAAGGATTGTAAGGGTGGGGAGCTCAAAAGACTGGATAAGGTGAGTGCGCAGAGTGTCATGGATATTGCGTAACCCCCTATACTGGACTGGACTGAACTTACCAAGACAAATCAATCACAAGGATATGTACCGCACCGAGGGTTCGTGCAACCGCGTTCAAACAGTGATAAGCCAGGGCGAATTGTGTCGTTGATGTGCAAGCCATTCTCCTGAGCATGTCTCCGGGAAATTCACATGTCAAAGCTTTGGGAGAGCAGGACAGGAGGTGAAATAGGTCCAGCGTAGCAGGAAAAGAAAACCCTTGAGTAGGCGTATCGTATATTACATGTCTGTGCGAGTGCCATGCTGCGTTGTGCCCTGCCTGCCCTACATCATCTCAGGATCGCTGCATTCGAATGGTGAGTTCTTGCGAACGCTCAGTCTCCCTATGACATCTAGGAAGGCGTCTCCGGACTATCACTCGTGTATTCCAGACTAACAAGCTCCCACAGCTCTTTGCCGTTCAGCAATGCTGAGATCAGCTGCTTACCTAGAGCCTCATTGCTTCTTGTAATGGTAGCCATGTGCTTCTCTTTACGCGCCTTGGGCTTTCCTGCGAGATCAAGAGGTAGCGTTACTATCAGACCTCCTTGGCTGCCTCCGTGCTCGAACTCAAGAACTTTTAGATAGGCTCCACAGGAATTACTCCAATGAATCGCCAGCTATACGTAATGAATATGCTGCATGTTCTCTTTGACAACATCCTCGAGCCATGACTGTAGACCATCACCGATGTTGTCTGGGTCGCCTGCGCTGTCGACATCGAGCAGCACACAGAATGGAGTAGTGCGATAGAAGATTGGCGTGGCTTCGTTGCGAATCCGCTGAGATACCAGCAGCATCTTTGGCGCGACAAGAGCCCTGCTAGGGATAGGTGTCATGCCGATCATAGTGATTCTCAGGCAGATGTCGACAGTACCAGCGTCCGAGAAGACTTCGGCGTAGATTTTTTCCCTGAGTTCTGGTGGAAGTTCGAGGAGTCGCTGAAATGGCTGAGCGAGCATTTTCACGGCGAAGCAGGTGCGGACTGGCCATACTGCGGATGCTTTGCTCGGCCGCAGGCGGTTGGCAACCAAAGAGGCAGAGAAGACGTATCTCATGTCGAAGGCCGAAGTAAATTGTGCCTGTGATGACACGTGCCGACCGAGACCGTAACAGATAAGTGTTGTATCGATGCACACCGATCATTGTGTAAAATTGTCTTCATAGAGAAGACCGCTCATGGTCAGGATGCCATCTGCCGAAGCCATGGCTGCCTTTCGGTGTCATTATGGATGTCGATAGCTTGAAGAGCCTGTGCTCTGCGCTGAAAGGTTTTGTGTAGAGATCGTATTGTATGTCAAGCCGGTAAAGTGGATCTAATTCAATCTGTTGTATGTTCTGGGCCCTGGCGAGTGAAGCAGCTGGAAATGTGGATGCTAGAATGAACCTGTAGCGTCAGTTCGGCCCTCACTTCGACGATGGGCTCACATGTGACTCAAGCGAACAGCATCTGAGTAGGCACTCAAAGCGCTGATGATATGCGCCCGGGCGCGACCAACCTTAGAGTTGCAGCATGGCATATCAGAGAGTGTTGCTCTCCGCTCCCATCACTGAAAGCAAATCAGTGCTCACATCTTGATCTCGTGCGTGTTAGAGATCTAGGTAATTGTCACAATGTAAATCACGGCATGCGATGTCTTCATACGCAACGCCGAACGCCAGCGCTAAAGATCAAATCAATTTATCCTCGGAACTTCACGCATGAATCCCGAACCACGATAGCTTTCCGCTCACATCTAATCGCGAGCATAGCTGATCTTCCCACGTTTCGAGTTCTTGACATCTTCATCCTCATCCTTGTCATTTGGCCTTTTCTTCTTATTCGGCGCTTTCACGGACGACCCGCCAGGTGTAGGGGCATTCGAATCTCGCGCTGAAAGTGCTGGTGCGAATGAGGCTGTTGGGGTAGGCGCATGTGAAGGTGTATTCGAATCTGTGCCCTCTTGTGCCTACGCGGCTATCAGTATTATTGCGATTTGCCAATCAGTGCTTCTCACACGCTACACACCCTCATCCAGGTTACCGAGCTTCTTGAGAATATTCTATCCTCATCTCGTACGCGCCCTCTTCGCCTGTCATCTGCTGCGCTCCTGCCTAGCTGAACGCCCTTGATCCAGCCATCAAAACCGCGCACGATGTTGCCTGAGTTCGCCGTATCTTCGAGATATGCGCTTTCTTGCTTAAATATGTTCTCTTCAAGCTGCACAAGCTGCTCGTCCAGACGTCGTTTCTTTTCCAAAGTCTGCCGCAGCGTGGTCCGTAGCGATTCGTAGTATGGTCGGCCGGGTTGGTCTGCCGCGGCATTGTTCGTATCTTTCGCAGAGCTTGGGGGCACGTTCTCCGACATCTTGGGAGATACTGAATATGCGAGTTTGAGGGACCATGTGCATTGTATGTTGACGCGATGTGCATGTGCATGTGGTGGTCGCGTTCAGGAGTCACGATTTCTGTCAACGCGGCACAAGTCGATGTATCATACTCACTCACATGCAACAAGAACCAGATCTATCTATCACGTTCTTGCCTCCCTTCCAACTTGCAGCATTGGGAAGTCCGCACGAACGTGTTGGAGTCAGCATCTTAGGCGTTGTTGCTCATGAGTCACGCTGCAGGAATCCAAGAACCCGGGTGAGAGTGGCGCATAGGAGGACGAGTTGAGAATGGGAGACGGCTGCCGAATCGGCGGCGTAGAGCAGGCTAGCTTCTTGTGGGACCCTGCTCGTCTGGAAACCTGATATGAAGGTAAAAGCTCTATCTGAGCAAGCTAATTTGTACGATGCTCGACTATGGCTACAGCAGCGACGGCTCTTCAAGTCTAGCTCTACGCCTTGTGCTGAGCCAATCCCAGAGCAACCAGCCACCAACAGTAACAATAATCAGGGGTATCTTAAGCGCGAGAAAGAACAAGACCCCCGGCCTAGCATGTATGATCAAGTAGCCACCTTCCGACCTGGTGATGTCGAGACTATCCATGTCCAAGAAGCCGCTCGTGAAGGTTGGCGGCAGAAACAAAAGCGTGACCAGTGCGATGATCCTGCCGGCTTTCGCTTCCAGGATAGATCGCTCTGCCATGCGCTCCACATTGTACAAGCTTCGCAATGAGATGAGATTACTGATCGTGGTGGTAGTCCGCTCTGGAACAAGATCTGATCACTTTCTCCCGGTGAGAGCTTCTGCTGATTGGTAATATCATATCTTCTCGTTGCCTCCCGAAACGCTGATTCCAGGATGCGGATGTTGTTGGCCAGCACATGGCTAGCCGATTGCAAGCGATCCATCAGTTCCACGCACATCTCCGCGAATTTGTTGTCGGCCTCATCGATTCGCTCTTGTGAGGATCCGTCCCAGCAGCATTCCTCTTCTCTTCCTCCACTGCCTTGTTACTCCGGTGGCTGTAGCTGAGCCGTATCTGGCCTATGTAGACGCAGTTTCGAGTGCAGTGAATGGACGTGCTGTGACGTGGTTGGTGTGTTGATGTTTACGCCAAGCTTGTTTGTTGTGAAGCCGTTTGCACATGCATCGCGTCTCGTTTCGTCGAGCTTGTAACGCGCGCGTACTTTCACTCTTACTGCACGCTCGCACTTTCCCGCCACTTGTGCCAACGCTTTCTCGCGTTCTCGCGTTCTCGCGTTCTCGCTTTCTCGCCATCCCGCACCTTAAGCTGGCCACTTACTTTCATTGTCTCCTCTGTTGGACTCGCCGCGACAAACCGGCGATGATGGGCAAGCATCGAACATCGCACAGCTCCAACACCATACCGCTAGATCCGACCATTCCCATCTCCTCCGTACAGCATCTCCTAGTAGATGTTGACTTTTTCAAGCGCGCGAAAAACCCCGACGGCGTCAACAAGCCCCAACTGTTCAAGAAGCACCGCAAATCGCGTCAGCTCAAGTCGCTTCAGTCCTCGCAAGTGTGGAAGGACGGAAAGCGAGACGCCCAGGTCCTGCAAATGGAAGAATGGTTTCCCAGCATTGCGCAGCCTCTGGGCGCGCCAGCATCCCACCCAAACGCGCGCCCCAAGGCCAAGTCCGTGAGCAACATCTCGATGCAGAGTCTGTCCCTACTCCAACATCCGCCAGTCTCCTACAAGAACGACTGTCCTGAGTCCGACATCGGCAAGTATTTCTACAAGCTACCTGGCGAACTCCGCAATCGCATCTACCGCCTTGCTGTTCTGCAAGAGACCAAGACTGTTGAAATCAGCACGAAACCGGAGACGTGCAGCCAGGGCGCTTGCATCCATACCAAGACTTCCTTCAATGTCCCTGGAATCGCCAACACCTGCCGCCAGATGCGATGGGAGGTCATGCCTATATTCGTGGCTGAGAACGATACCTGGGCATTCGACGCCGGCGTCGTCCACAATTGTTGCGTAGGCAACACTATCCGAAGCCTAGGCGACTACGCAGATCTCATTCCGCAGTTCGAGCTGGCAATCAATCGACCACTCTGGAACCGCGACAGTTTCACAGGGTATGCGACATATCGTTTTACGCTGTTTCCACCAAAGCATCCTATTGCCAAGGGCCAGTGGACTCTGGTGCAGGTCGAAGAAGACGGCCGCGTAATCTGCGATTGTGCCCCAAGAAAGCTGCTGATGGCAATGGACTCCCAGAGGGAGCCTGTTGGCAAAGCTGTCATCAGCTTTGTGGAGGCGGACGAGTGGGCAGACTTTGTCTGGAGAGTGCGCAAGACAAAGCAACAGCACAACCATTTGTCGCGCTGCAAGAAGTGCGGCGAGGTTGTCTTTAACAATTGATCTTGGTTGGACTTCTGCTGTCTCGGAACGGCCGCGGCAGAGTTCTTGAGGAGAGCGCCTTTTTGTCCCTACCATCGACTCTAACACAGCCTGGCACCGGATAAGGAGGCGGGCGAAAGCAAGTGGAAGGTACTTTTGATTGTGTGCATCGAGTGTGTGCGTCTCGGAGACGACTTCATCGCTCTCGGTCGTTGGACGTTTGAACAGCTTCGTGCGAAGCCGATGGGACACTGGGTAATGGAAATCAATTGGCCTTAACCCACCTACCACAGCTCTTTCATGTTTCTTCTCCGCGCTTCTGCTGTTTACCCCATATCGCCGACCTTTGTTTTGTCTCGGGCTCTAGTCCACAATCCTCTCCAGTTCATGGACAAGCGCCAAAGGCTACGGGTGTCTCTCGTGCGGATCCACATCTAGCTCTTTGCGCCACGCCGGAAATATACGCTGTCTAGCTCTCAGGCTCAGCTTGTGACTGCAGTCTTAGTCCATTCGGCCTTCGTTCAGCGCTCCCTTTGCAGGACGCGCATCGTGGTCGAGCCATCGCTGTGCAAAGGTAGGGGCTGGCGCAAGCTTCTCGGGTACTTCGAGATCTGGACAGTCGTTGCGTGCGAATCTATTCTTCAGCTGTGCTCCGGTTCCAGAGTGTTGCCCATGGGTCCGTCCTAGAACACTGCAAGAATGCCACGAGCTGTCCAGAACCGTAATCAAACTGTCCCCGGATCCAAGTCCGTTCCCCAAAATCTTGCGGCCGAAGCTCGTCTGTCTTCAAGCTGATGTTCGGTTATCAATCTGTCTACCGCCTCCCTCCCTATTGTCATCCATTCCCACTGCTCTCTCGCCCAAGAAGGACTATCCACATGACTTGCCCACGGCGAAAGCTCGGCTGGCCGACCCAGCTCCTAGTAGCCAAAAACACCCAGTGGAGCCAGAGCCGCCCTGGCCCAGCACATTGCGGCCCAACTGTAGGTCATTTCTCAGTAATGATAGACAACTACAGACCTGGGAGCGCCAGTAGAAGCCTCGTTGCCGGGGTAGCTCAATCGGTAGAGCGTGTGGCTCTTATATGGGGGTTTCGCACCCAGAAAAAGGACACCTCAAGGTCGTGGGTGTATGTGTCGATTGCAACCTGGAAACGACGACGAGAGCATATGCTAACTAGGAAGTGTTGTGGACCACTATCGCGTTCCAAGAATGGCAGCTTGCTAGAATTCCGAATCTAAGACGATTAGAAATTGATTGGAAGTATTAAGTACTAAATAGTTACGCTTTAAGAAATTCTTAAATTTTCGAAATTCGAAAGTCTAAATATCTAACTTTTTAGATTTCTAAAGAATATATTATTAATTTTCTAGAGCTAAGCTAATATTTAATAAATATATTACTACTAATTATTATTTCTAGCTTTCTAACTAATATTTTCTTAGAAAGTAAGCTAATTATACTAGTACTAATTATTTTATATAACTAATTAATATATATTAAAAAAACGATATTAAATTTCTAGAATAAGATATAAGTATCTATAATTATAGAAGATATAATTATCTTTCCCTAGAGATAGTAGAATAATAGTAGTTCTAAAAAAAGATATAAAGAGAGAGGAATCTAGTCTCTATTTCTAAAGTAGACTAAAGAATAACTAGTATAGTATCTATATATATCGGAAGGCTATATACTATTCTATAGCGCTATTTTTAGTACTATAGCTCCTTTATGCGAGAAGCGCTTTGCTATACAAAGTAGGCATAGATAGGCTCTAATTGCGGACTAAGCGTAATCCTAGTTATTATATTCCTAATTTAGAGATATATCTAACTACTAGAAGAGGCTAATTAGTATTACGTATATTACTAAAACTACCTAACTAGGCTCTAAGATAACTATCTTTCTATAGATTTATAATATATTATATAATACGTAGTATCTATAGGTAACTAAAAGGAAGAAGAAGTACTTCTAAACTATAAGAGAGATTTTTGTTAATTAATTAGAAGTAGGTCTATACTAGATTAAAGTCGCTAGTCCTACTAGGGAGGAAACTCGAGTATAATTATAGAGAGAGCGTAGAGGAGTAGTAGTCGATAAATAGATAGTTTTATTAGCGTTTCTATGCCTATTAAATAGTTAGTTACTCTCTCCTTTCTCTATAATACTATATACTTACTCTAATACGTATTATGCCTAGTATAGTCGTAGAAGGGGTTACTTAGGCTATATCTATACTCGTAGTACTAGGCCTCTTCGAGATAAATAATATACTAATCTTCTAGAGGTATTTAGACCTCTAACTAAATAGGAGGATATTAGTACGCTAGAAAGGCTATTCCTACTTAATCGACTCGATAGTAGCTAGCGAGAGCGTAACTTAATAGTTATACTTCGAGAGCTAGCTTCTAAGGTAGATAGATCGATAAGGGAAAGTCCGAAGTCCTATACCTAGTATTATATCCTCGCCTACGTTCTAGCGACAATCGATCCCTATAGGCCTTCGAATACTACTACCTCGTCTTTCTAGCTCTATAGCTACTATAGGCTCTTCTTAACCTATTTCTACCGGTCCTTCGACTCTTAATAATATCGTCGCTCGTACTACGCGTACTATAGACGTACCTATCTATCGGCTACCTTAGTTAAGTATAGAAGAATAAGAAGAATACGAAGTCGTAGTAAGGATAATAAGGATAGGCGTAGGGTTACGTTAAAGTAGTCTTCTATACTTCTACTATCGCGATTATATACTAAGCCTTCTACTACCGGTATATAATCGTCTACCTAATTATAATAAGTCTTAGTAGTAGGTACTTAATTAATAAGAAGCATTATAGCGATATAATCTACCTATTAAGGTTATAGACCTTAATTCTAGTAATTCTAAGTCTAAAAATCTAACGCTAAGAATACTAATAATCGACTTTATACCCTATACTTGATCGATCTTACTAGCTCGCTAGGAACTATCTATACTTACTAGTAAAGCTACTAGTCTAGAAGAGGCAACTACTAGACCTCCTTATCTATCTTCTAGATTTAATTTACTCTCTTATTCGATATAATAAATACTATAGCGCTTTCTACTACTCGCTAATCGACCTACTAGGTAGCTATTACTTCTATTACTATGTACGCTCTTGTTTAGGATCTAATATAAGCTTCTATTGTACGAAATCGCTACCTAAGAGAGCCTAGAACGCTAAATCTACTAGAGAGTTATCTTACTATACAAACTTCGCTACGCTATTAAATACCTCTATCGAGTAGTAGGATAGTTGGTTTCTCGTATTACTATATAGTTAAAGAGAGCCTATAAGACCGTTTATAATATATATTATAAAGAGTAGACTCTAAGATTATATTACTATCGACTATAAGAAGATCTAGATCTCGTACCTAATTCGGATAATAATCTATACTCGAGAAGCCTATTTCTTATTAACGTACTACGCTAGCGATATACGATCTTTACGACCTAGTAAGAGAGAGCTATTATTAGCTTCGTTATACAAAATACTACTACGAGACGGATGACTTTTAGGTAGATAAGGGATACTCTAAACCTACCTTACTATCCGAGAACTATATCTCGAATTTGCCGCCGATTTAGCTTCCGACGCTATATAGTACGCCCTCGCCCCTTCTATAGTAACCTAATATAACTTAAGAGGCTCGAATAGGCATAGTTATACCGCTACTAGACTATTAATAACTAGGCTAACGTTCTATAGTCTAACGAGTATACTATACGTAATAGATTATATAAATAGCTCTTTATTACTCGAATAGTTAGTAAGCGTAACCGAGACGTATATTCGAGGCCGCGCTTCTAACGTCTACCTTATTAGATAATTTAGGCCTATATTAGTAGCCGTACTAGTAAAGGACCTCTTATTCTATAGAATATATTAGATTAGGGCAATATTAATGCCGCTAGTTATTCTTAACGTATTGTACCTAAAGTACGTAAAGAAATAGACTACCTAAATATCCTTTTTCGCGATAACTCGAGCCTTTACTATACAAGGGCATAGTACCTCGAATTTGCCTTATTCTAGTAAGATAACGCCTCCTTATACTAAGCGGCTTATACTATAACGGTACTTAATCTTTACTATATTATCCGTATAATTTAAACCCTATTAAGAACCTCTAGCGTATAATGAAAGAAGCTATTAAACGGCGTAGAGATAGGCTAGTTAGCCGTAAGCTAGTACTCGCAATCCTCGAAGAATATAATAAGATTACTACTTAGTAGATAAGAGTATAGGTTAATAGTATACTAGAGCGCTACTAAGTAGTTATTAATACTAATAGCGGATATACTCGTTAGTAATTAGATAGAGTCTACTTTGTTATCTATAGTCTACTTAACTTGAGCCTTCTATATAGTACTAGCGCCTTCTATATAGCTTCTAGTTATGCCTCGTTCTTAACCCTAAGCGTTACTAATCGACCTAATAGTCGACTAAGGTTATAACTACCTACTACGATTAGCTCTCGGTATCCCTACTTACTAAGTTTTATTAGGCAAAGCGTGTAACCTAGCAAGGGACGTAAAATTAGCGAATTCGCTAAGAGATAGCCCTCCGATATATATAGACGCTATATCTATACTAGGCCCTAACTAAAAGACTAGTCTAATTAGCTAAAAACGAATAGAAATATCTAAAAGAACCTCTAGACCCTTATAGCGATATTTAAAAGATACTAGATATTTCTTAAATTCTAGATTTCCTATTTCTTCTCTCCTTTCTCTAGAAAATCTAGATCTAACTTCTCTACTAACTTAAAAATACTAATACTATTAACGTCCTCTAAACCTATATAGATCCTCTAGACCTTCCTAAAGACTACTAACCTAAAAATATAGATATAGGCTACCTTCTTAGGCTAGCTAGCTATACTAAGTCTATAGAGAATTTCTCTAGAAAGTTATATAATTACTATTAGAGTAGATTAAAAGAAAGAGTAAGATAAGATAAAAGATTTTACTAACTAAGAGATACTATAGAGACTTAAAGATCTAGAGATAGTTACTAATAAACTTAAAAGTAGTAATCTAAGGATCTTTATAGTATCTAAATCTATAAAGAAAAAGCTAGTAAATAAACTAGAGTAGATCTAAAAGATACTTTCTAGTACTATAGTAGAGACTCTAGTATACTAAGTACTAGTCTATAGCTTTAGGACTATAGGATTTAATTCTAAGAACTTAAGCTATATCTATAAGATCTAGGAAGAGAATAGAAGGCTCTATCTAAATCTTAAGGTAATCTAGATAGTTTAGCTAAAGAGTCTAAAAACTAAAAAATATATACTTTTCTATTATTCTAAGTATATATTATAAATTCTTGTATTACTATACTATTCTATCTACTAGACAAGTAGCTATCTCTATCTACCTTTAAAGGTAAAAGCCCTTAATCTATAGCCTCTAGTATAAAACCCTTCCTCTCCTTCCTACTATATAGGATTCTGTCCCTACCTTTTGTATATAGTTAGGCTATAGGATATAGAGAGGATCTCTATAGCTCCTTCCTCTTACTAGGCTCCTATTCCTATTTCCTATCTTCCTTCCTCTCTACTTCCTCCTTTATAAGGAAGAACTACTTAAGAAGGCCTTCCTTAATTGTCTATCTAGTTACTTTATCTAAGCCTTTCTTAGTCTAGGTAATCTCCTACTATAATAATCCTATTTTTTAAAGGAGTTAGTACCTTATCCTTTATCTCTCTAGATAGAAGAGTATAATATATTTTAGTATCTAGGTCCTATATCTATATATATATTCTAGTATCTTGTCTAGAACTCTCCTTCTTGTTAGATATATATTTAGACTAATGTATTTAGTCCTAATTAGGATTACTATTATACTCTACTTCCTTAACTATTCCTAGTATAGTTCCTTATCTTTTATTTCTTTTTACTAAGCTATAGGGAGCTATTAGCCTTATTAGGCTACTTGCCTCCTCCTTATTTAGTTTCCCTATTATATATCCTACCTCTAGTACATTTATTATAATTTAGGTATTAGTCCTTCCTATTAGATATATTCCCTAGTCTATCTATTAATCTACTCTACTATTTATCCCTATCTTATCTTTAGGTCTTATGCCTAGGCTATATTCCTCTTTCTCCTATATTCTATTTAGACCTTCCTATATCTCTCCTAGATATAGTTAGTAGTAGGTTTACTATCTATCCTAGCTAACTATTACCTTACTATCTCTTATATATATAGAGAGAGGAAAAGGATTTGTATTTCCCTTTAGAGATCCCTTTCTACTATACTTTTATATATTCCTATAATATTCCTTAGTATCTAGTTCTAGATCTTCTCTAGTCTTAGAGTAGCTCCTTTTCTATATCTAGGTAGTCCTTCTAGTATTATCTAGACTTTAGTCCTATATATTATTGTAAGCCTTACTATAGCTATATATAGATATTTTGCCTTCTAGAATAATACTCCCTATATAGATTTATATAGCCTTTAAAGTAATAGTATCTAAGATATACCTTTCTTTACTACTTTCCTAATATATAGGCCCTATTCTAGCTTCGAATCTATCTAAACTCCTAAGAGTCTAAAGGATAGAGCTAGCCTATCTTCGAATCCTAGTATATTAACTATAGCCTATAGATTATATCTTATTCTACTCCTAGTAAAATAGATTAACTAGTATTTCTATAGTATAAAGGTAGCCCTATATTTAGCTACCTATTACATATATTTGTTATGTACTATCTTAAGCCTCCTATAGTTCCCTTCTATACTTTTCCTATATATAAGGATATTAGAGCTATCTATAAAGCCTATTGCTATAGTTCCCTTGCCTTCTAGATTAGGAAGGAGTATAGATATAAAGAAAAGGAATAGGATTAGTAATAGGATTAATCCTTGTAGTATATCCGTTATCTAGGGTCTTGTCTTATCTATATACTCCCTAAGTTTAAGGCATATAGTCCTATCCTAGAGGAATAATTAGATATACTATATAATATATTATAGATATACTTTTATCTTAATATTGTATATTAGTCGTTAGTATACTATATTATTAAATGCTCCTAATATATCTAGGCAAAGTATTAGAGCTACTATTATTAGGTCTATTCTCTAGACTATCTAGACCTATTCTATTATTAGCTCTAGGGCTAATATAGTAGATCTCCCTAGTCTTACTCCTATCTAGGATTAGGGAGGAGGTCTCTCTTTAGCCTCTTTACTTATCCTCCTTATAATAATAGCCTCTAGGACCTTTACTAAGGTATTTAGTAATACTATAGGTCTATATACTCCTAGCTTAGTATAGTCTAGCTTCTATAGTTTCTTTAGGATAACTATAATAGAGTATTTAAAGGATCTAGGGTAGTATCCCTATTATAGGTATACTATAAATAACTAGTATAGTAGGGATCTAAGTTCCTATCTATGTTCCTTAAGTAGTAGATTAAGGATCTAGTTAGGTCCTAGGGCTTTACTATTAGGGAGACTATTAAGTATTTTTTAGAGTTCTCCTAGTATAACTTCTTCTTCTATCTAGAATAATCTTAGATAGGATATGTCTTATATATCTTCTAGATTAGCCTTCCTTAGTTCTAGGAAGAAGTATTAGATTTAGGCTAGTATATCTACCTTCCCTTAGTTCTCTACTTATATAGTACTATTCTTGTCCTAGATCTCTAGGAACTATAGAAAGGGATTCCTTTAGCCTACCTCTTCCCTAGCCTACCTAGCTAGCTTCTATATCTTTTTCGGGTCTTTAGTAATTTCCTTAACTATAGCTCTCTAGCTTAGGTTCCTATCTTTCCTAATCTATTTGCCTTTAGCCTATAAGGCTACTAGATATACTACTAGGCTCCCTTCTATTCTTTCCTAGCTCTACTTCCTCTTTAGGTATTTTATCCTTTTTACTACTTTACTATACTTCCTTAACTAGGTTATTTTAGTATACTTAGAGGGCTTAGCCTTTAGGATGTCCTCTTAGGTTACCTTAGTAAGTATCTCTTATATCTCTTAGGCTATTATATTAAGCTATTAGGATATATCTATTACTTTAGTAGAGATTTCTTTTACTTCCCTCTTTACCCTTTCCCTAATCCTATCCTAATCCGCCTTTTTCTATTAAGGTCTCTTTACCTAGGCTCTAGTACGAGTCTAGGCCTATAGGATTATAGTTTAGAGTAGTACGTAGTCTAATCCTACTTCTAGGTCTATTCTTATTCTATATTCCTATATATTTTATTAGATTCCTATAGTCCTAAATACTAGGTCTAGGATCTAGTAGCTTCTAGGAGTCTCCTATATAATAGTACCTAGCTCTATTAGTAGATCGAGGTAGGCCTCTTCTATAATTATAATAAGGCAATCTAATATCTAATATTGGTTTTAGGTATTGTTTCCTTCCTACCTAGGATATTATAGGTTAAAGTCCCTAAGAAGGATAATCTCCTCTTCTTCCTTTCCCTAGACTATATCCTCTACTAGTAGAAGGATACCTAGGGTATAGTCTCTAGTAGAGCTAGATAGGTTATAGTAGTTAAGGATATTAATCTATCTATCTCCTATATAGAGTCTAACTATAATCAAGTCTCAAGAATCACCGAATGGTAGCGAACAATTAGAGACGAAGGGAAAACAGTTAGGAAGGGGGGGAGGACGAATGGAAAGCACTATGTACTAGGGCAGAAGAGGTACTAAAGGCGGAAGATAGGAAAACCCCTAAGAGGGCATATAAGAAAATAATCTTAGAACTCCTTAGAGGACTAAAAGCAGTCTACAACTAGGCAAGCTACATGATTACGAAGATAGCTAATACAGTCGTAGCAAAGATTACAAAGAAACAACAAGAAACAAGCCTAAACTACCGTACCTAGGCAGTAGTAGCTAGTTAGGAGGCGCTAAAACCCCCGAGGATAGTAGTTAGAGTCCATATTATAGACCTATAGGAGCAAAAGGAAATCTAAGGACTCTTAGGGAAAGAGATTGTAGAAAGAATTGCAGTTAAGGAGGTTATTAGGGCTAGGAACGAAGGGAAAGGGGTAATTAAGCTATTTATAGCCTAGGAGCAGGACAAAAAGAAGCTAGAAACACAAAAAGAATAGATAACCAAGATAGGGAAAACTGTAAAGGTCTCCTAATAGTAGTTCATGATCATAGCCTATAGTATAACAAGGCGCTTTAAGGAAGAATAGGATATCGGGAACCTATAGAGACAAAACCAAGCTACATGCCTAGGCCTAAAGATTATAAAGGTAGCATAGATTAAAAGAAAAATCGAAGAGACTAAGAAGTAGTCCTCCCTAATTATCTAGGTAGGGAGTATAGAGTAAGCTAATATAGTACTAGACTAAGGACTATTCTAGGACTTTAAAAGATTGGAAACAGAGGTATATAGAAGCAACTATAGGATAATGTAGTGCTTCAAATGTTAACACTATGGATACTTAGTAGCTAAGTACATAAAGACAACTAATACCTACTCCTATTGTATAGGGGACTACTAGGTCAAAGAATGCAAAGTATATAAAGGGGAAGCAAGATATGCATACTATACTAAAAGATACCCCTCTTAGGCAAAGGAATGCCTAGTAAGAATGTAGGTAGCTAGGAAGGTAAAGGAAGCTAGAATCAACACACTAACAAGATATATAACAAGCTAGGGTAGCTAGGTACAAAGGCAACCTAGCTAGGTACTACAAAAGAGGTTAAGACAAGATAATAGGTTCACATTTAGGGCCTTACTA
>LFZO01000497.1:0-65591 GCA_001578225.1 Pseudocercospora musae
CGTAGTCGTTATAGGATGTTAATATCGAAGTTTTCGCGAGGTAAGAATTAGCAATATAGCTTAGAAATTGATAACGTAACCTACCCGAGGTTTCTACGGCAATAGCGACCTAGGTAATACGTAGATACTATAGGACGAGTACTAAGTAGTACAAAAGTAAAGCTTCCTTTATGTAGCCGGTAGTATAGCCGGTCTTTTAAGTAACGCTTATAGAACCCGGAAAAAGTCCGGGTTCTAACCCGAAATTAGTATAGGTCCTAGAACCCGAACCTAAACTAATCGTCCGGTTCCCGCTAAGAAACCGAACCCGGACCCAATTTCTCGGGTTATACCCAACCTACTAGGACGTCTACTAAGTATATTCGGTAGAGGAATAGCGACCGGCGCTAGGGATACGGAAGATTATTAAGAAAACCTAAGCCCGCTAGCCTTTTTTAGATAAGCTCTAGCGATTATACGACTAGCTACGCTAGTCTATTCGTATCTATAGCGATGCGACTTATAGTAATACGACTCCTAGCGAGTCGTAGCTACTAATACGACTATACTACCCTATTACTATATATTCTATATTATACGATCTATTGCGGAATACCTACCTCTTACTAACTAACTATACTAAGGCAGAACCCTATAGATCCTATAGGTACTCTAGCGATTCGGCCTACGTAGTACTATTAATATATAGCCTATTTAGGAAAGTAGTCGACTACTACTACTAAATATATAACCTATTCTAGAATAGTGCCTACTATCGTATCCTTTTACTACTCTTACGTATTTAATAGCGCTACGTAACCCCTACTATTATCGATACCGACAAGGCGTATAGCCGGTCTCGTAAATATTATCTAATATCGACGATTCCGACGACGATAGTACGCTACGAGACGACCTAGATACGAATAGCGGCAATCCTAAACTAACCCTAGGTAGTCGGCGCCTTAATAGGCTATAAGAGAGAGAGAAGTAGGTACTTATAGCCTACGTATCTCGGGCTATTAGAACGGAGTTTACGAGAACCTAGGTTTAGGACTTCGTATACGAGAACTTTCTAGCGCCGACTCGAGATATAGTAGTCTAGATAGGAGACTACGTAGGAAATGGGTTACTTAGGGAGGTAATAAGCAACGGCTCGGTATAGGGCTAGGTACTTACTAGCGACGGTTAGGAAGCTTACGAGGCCTATAAGCGAGGCTAATTACTAGTATACTACGATAATAAAAGCAAATAGGACGACGATAGCTAGGGCTAGGACGCGACCTATTACGCTACCTACCCGAATAAGGTAGGTAACCTCTAGACGTACTATAGTATAGATCGATTCGATCCCGTTTAGCGCCGCTATATAGTAAACAAGCGATTAATATTCCTAAACGTACGCTTATTACTACCGAACGACGCTACGTTCTTGTACCTTATTAACGCTACGCCTATAGTAATCGCTATAGCGAATCCAATATTCGCTTTTACGAAATCGGTATAGAAGGGGATCGTAAGGATAATTATATCGAGATAGGCTTAGAACAATACGTTAGCCAAAGAACTCTTCCTAAACGATAACGATATTTACTATAGCTACGAAATCTTCTAGGCTATTAATCGAATCGCGGCTATAGGACGCTTCTATCTTAACAAATAGGAATTTAACCTTAAGGGTATAGACGATAGCTAGATAGTATAGATAGACGGCGAGTATATATAGCGGTAGTGCCTAAATTACGCCTACCTTCGTAGCTACTCTAATAACGCGCCTTATCCTCTACGATATAAGATATACGACCCCTCCGAGGCTACGCAATTAGAGGTAGTAGCTACTTAGGGAAGCCGAGATTTAGTAGAATAGGAGGTATTTAAGCGTACTACCTACGAAGCTCGTAGACTTTGTAAGGAAGTAGAGGAAGTCTTAGGCAACGGAGCTAGTAATATAGAGGCCGTTTTAGAAGTAGATAAGGCCGGTATAGACGCGGATAGAGTAGTTACTAGTACGGAACCTAAAATACTAGCGCTACTATAGAGAATTTCTTTACCTTTACGCTAGAATTCGCCTTTACCTAAACAATAATAACTACTATCTATAGTACAATTACTATCGCCGCTAGTAGAAGATAACCTACTATAGCCCTATCGCTATAAGGCATCCCTACTATCGAAGTTAGCGCGTTATAAGGCGAACGTCGATACGCTATATTCGGCTAACTATAGCTTTAATTTACTAGCGATACTACCTAGTCCCCCTTACTACTAGCTCTAGCGCGATTACGACTTTACCTAATACTAGCGACTACTAACTCTCTTGCGTTACCGTTAGTACGTCCGCTAGGACGAGATACTAGAACAAGCGTATATGCGCTAGCTCTAAGAGAAACTCGTATATAACGAATTAGCGCGCGAAACCCTTAGGTATAGAGTCGAGAGCGATAAGCGCTTCTATAGTAACGATTAATATAACTTGGCTAAGGATATCTACGATATACGGTACTAGACCGACGCCGATAGCTACTAACCTATAGCCTTCCGCCTAGCTATCCTAAGAGATTAGTAAATCGAGTACATTTAGGCTTACCTTAAACTCTACCTACTCTACGTCTAGCTTACCGTACGTAATAATCGTACCTAGATCCCTCTCGAACTATACTATTATATAGGCTAAGGCGAATACGACCTAGTAGCTACCCTTTAGGAGTAGTAGTACGACCGGCCTAATTTTACCTTTCGCCTCTCTTACGATTAGAAGCTAGCCTTCGACTATTCTATCTTCCGCGCGCCCGATTAGCGAACGTATCTACTCTATCTATATATAGATACGCCCGATAGCGACCTACTAGAGGAACGCGTACTTATCGTAGTCTACAAACGCCTCGCCTTTACTATCTATAGTAGCCTACGCGATTTCTATAGTCTAGATACGGCATTCGGCTCTACCTTCCTATAACTAGTTACCTTTTATAGTTATGCGCTATAGAACGTTAGTATTACGCCTACAAACTAGTATCTTAACGAAGTCCGGTTCTTCTACTAGCCTATCGCTATTCGATATCGCGTAACTAGCTTAGCTATACGATATTAGATTAAGGAGGAGGTTATAGGTCCGAATTTAGTCTACGATATAGTATAGATTCTAACCTAGTATATACGTACTATCGACGCTAAGTAATCCGCCGCAATTATAGATAATAGTAGACTAGCCCCTTACTCCCGCTATCCTAGTATAGGGGACGATACGATATATACCCTCTATAACGAGAAGCGCTAGGTTAGTAAGAAAGTCGTCCTAAAGCTAAGCTATAAGGTCGATCTTACTACCGCGCTAGCGCTCTAGTTCCTTTTCGACCCGATTATAGAACGACTTACTACTATACGATTGCTACTAGAATACGCCTAACTTAGCGACCGTTAAGTATTTTAGCTTATAATTATAAAGGAAGCTAGCCTCTTTAGCGCTAATTTCCTATACAAGTACTAGGCATCTACGTTTAACGCTAACGGCCTCCTAGTATAGTACTATCGTTAGCTAGGCGAACCCGCTATTACTTGGGATATTAAAGATTACTACTAGCGCTACGTTAGTATATACAATATCTATATACTTCGCGGCGAAGGCTATACTACCGATCTCGTCCCCGAGTAAGAAATAAGCGACATAATACTAATATATAAATCGAACGGTTACCTATAGATTACTATAGATAGTAAGAAGTATATAAGCTATACAAAGGCGAAGAAGTTCTACCCGAAGGTACTCGTATTAGACAAGACTTTGAAGGTCGACTTTATAGCGATTGTCTAGCTAGGCTTCCGTAACGACGATTACTATAGCGACGCATTTACGACGTATATAAACAATTTGTACGTAGGCAAGGTCCCTAAGGGATTTACGTTCCCCGATATAGTACGCGATAACTAGTAGAACGAGGAGATTCTAATAAAGACATAGGTAGTTCCTAATAACTTCGTACCGGTTACCGTCTATACTAATACGATATACTACTTTAGCTAGGTTAATAAGACCCTAGAGTAGTATAACGTTACTATGTCTTAGGACCTAGTCTCTTTATTCCTAATCCCTAACGATACCTTTACGCCTAACGAGGGCAACGTTACTAATACTCTCTAATTTAGCAAGGTCCTACTATATACTATAGGCCCTACCGAGATCTATACGCGTAATAGACGCTACTATAGCCTCGGTTTACTAGGTAGTAACGATACGCTAGAGCGTAGTAACCCTACGCCTATCCGTATACGTAATAGAGCCGGCCGCGGACGCGATTCGGTAGATAGTAACGATACGCTAGATAACGGTAACCCGATACCTAATAGTAGTAATCCTAGGCGAGCTAAAGGCAAGGTACTACGCATCGCGCTACTAAACGACGTTACTAAGGCGATAGGTAACCTCCTAGACAAGTTGCCGACCCTACTACCTCTAGCGCTAGCTATACTATAGTCGCTAGCTATAGGCACTACTACTCGAATATAGCTTGTCGCTAACTAGACTACTCTAGCTAATCGTATAGCCAATATCGCTATATTAAAGTTATATCGCTAGGCTAAGGATCTCGAGGATACTATTACTACCTTGTTCGCTTAGAGAGATACCTTACTCCTTACTATAGTACAATAGCGCTCGACTATCTATATTCTCCTCGAGATAGGTAAGCAATCCCTTAATTTGCTAGCCGATAACTATATTAATATAGGTAAGGGACGCATAGCGCTATAGTTAGTAGATGTACTAAGCGATACGCTTACTATCCTTAGTAGTATAGGTAGCGCTATCGAAGCCGAGCTAGTAGACGTCGAGGCCGTTATAGACTAATACCTTAAGAGCTAGGCGAACGAAGCATAGGCGTTCTACGACGATGGCTCTATCGATATAGGCGAAATAATAGACCTTCTCCTACTAAACGCCTAGCTTAATACCGTATAGCCCCTAACCGTTACGATAGTACTATTTAACGTAATAGTAGGTAAGCTAGACATTAAGGCTTTAGGCAAGCCAATGCCGCCGCTACGTATTAATACTACTAAGACGCTAGCCTAGTTGCGTAAGCGTCGCTACGCCAAGATAGAGGCTATAGTCTAGTCGCTATCGACTCTATCTACGCTAGCTATATGCGCCCGTCGCTAGATCGTTACGATTCTAGGCTTAGTCGTCGCCGCTCGCTACTAAGTAGTTAATACTATAGGGTAGCAATGCGACTACTAATACTACCGCGACGATTATATTATATATTAGTACGTTTACTCTTCGATTTTGTTTTATTATAACGAGGACGTATAGGTCTTTCCTATTAGGAGGGAGACTATTACGGTCCGGCCTAGTATCGGTACGATACTAGGATATCTTATACCTATAGAACGTAGTTTAGACAATTAATTAACTTATATACTAACTATTACGATCGTCCCGTTCCTACGGTACCTATTAGGTAATACTAGTATCGTAGATTAACTATTTAATTAGTCTCTAGAATAGCGCTTATAGGATTATAAGGTTAGTAGACATTTGTATAGTCTTAATCTACTATAGTACGTTTTTTAAAAGATAATTAGTTACGGCTAGCTATACGGCCGGCTATATAGCTAGCTATATAAAGAGTAAAACTTACTACCTAGGAGACGACGACCTCTACCTACTTTTGCTTTCTTCTAGAGTTTACGAGGCTTAAAGGTAGTACTTGCCTAAATCTAGTACATAGTAGCGTAGATATTGTAACGGATACGAGTAGTGCCTTTCTTCTTCTTAGTAGCGCTAACGATAGTCTTTCTAGCTATTCTAGATATAATAAGTATATAATAAAAGGTATAGAAGTACGGAGCGGATAGAGAGCTAGCGATATATAAGGTAGATACCGAATTAAAGAAAGTTATTATTATATGCTATTATATTATAGGTTAGTATAACAAAAACGTCGTTGCGGCCGTTTCTAGGGAACTAAGTAGAAAATAATAGAAAGTAACGTAATTAAACCTCGATAATAGCAAGACTACTCGATAATAGTAAGAGTAGAATAAATATATACGCGACTAGGCGAGATTCGATACGATATTAGAGTAATAAGTAAAGCTAAAGAATGTAGCCGATAGTATAGCCGGCTATAGTTAGAGGATATATATTAAAAATCCGGTAAGAAATAACCTTAAATAACGTAATCAAGCTCTAAAATAGCAAGAGTAGAGGACAATATATACGCGACTAGGTAGGATTCGATACGATATTAAAATAATAAGTAAAACCAAATCTATAGCTAGTAGTATAGCCGGCTATAGTTAGAGAGTATAGGTTAAAGAATCTAATAAGTAATAACTAAAAATAATGTAATAAAGCTAGCAAGAGTAGAGGACAATACATACGCGACTAGGTAGGATTCAATACTATATCGAAATAATAAGTAAAGCTAAATATATAGCCGGTAGTATAGCTAGCTATAATTAGAGGGAAAGTATCGAAGGAATAGGTATAAAGACTTAGAGTAACTATCTCGAATCGTTAGAATTATTCTCCTAAAAGTCGCGCCCGGATCTTTGCGATAAGCTATATATCCTTCTACTAAAGAGTTACCCTTTTAGCGTAAATTGCGAGTAGGTTAGCTAACTCGAATATAGTCGTTAAGAACGCCTTGCTCGCTTCCTATAGAGCTTTAATCGTAGTACTCTAAAAGCGTAGGTCGGCTTTATAATATAGTACTATCTCCCTAACGAGCTACTAGAAAGGAAGCTTATTTATTAAGAGATCCGTACCTTTAGTATTTTAATAAAACCGAATCTCCTAGAGGGCAACTATGCCTTACTTCTACTTAAACTTCTTGCTACTAGTATTGCTTTTGAAAGCGATACTCTTCCTATGTCTTAACGCCTACTTTATAGGCTATAACTAGCCTTTATGTTATTTCCGAGGACTCTTAGTTAGAAGGCTCGTTATAGGTTTCTTCTAAGGAATCTATTATTTCCGACTAATAGTATTACTAGTACGAATAGGTTGTTCGTTAGTTTCTACTATAGCTAAAATAATTAGTACTAGTCTAAGAAGAAATATAGACTAACTTACTCTAAGGAAGTCGCGGTTTTGTTATTTACGTTAGTATAGGTAGAGATAATAACGGTATTCTCGGGAGAGAGAGCGACGACTCGCGATCTACTTCTTAGCTATTATCTCGGCGGTTCCTATCGTTAAAGGAACTAAGAGGTCTATCTAGATCGTTAATAATCGTATCTCTATAGAAAGGCATTTTGCTAGAATATAAAAGGAAGAAAGGGATAGATAAAAGAAGACTAGGTATATATATAGGGAAACGTTATCGTAGTAATATTAACGACTAGCTTATAATAAATAGAAAGAACGACCGGCTATACGGCCGGCTATAGAGCAAAATCCTACTCTACCTTAGCCGTTATATTGTAAGGTTCGTATATTGAAGAGATATACTTAGAAGAGCGCGTTATCTATAGAGAACTCTTTTTCCCTATCGTAGATAGGATTTATAAGATAAGAAGCTAGTAGGGCTATAAGCTATACTTGTTCGAGTATAGTATAGGTAAGGTGATAGCTACTTACCTAGAGCCGGCTATATAGCCCTAAGCTCTATATCTCCTAAGGCTAACGAAGTCCCTATTTTCTAGGTTAGCTTATAGTTACTTTACTTAATACTTATCGGTAGTTCCGCTAGTAAACGCTTTCTTTAGAGGNGGAGAGAGAGTAACGACTCGCGATCTACTTCTTAGCTATTATCTCGGCGATTCCTATCGTTAAAGGAACTAAAAGGTCCGTTAGGGTCGTTAATAATCGTATCTCTATAGAAAGGCATTTTGCTAGAATATAAAAGGAAGAAAGGGATAGATAAAAGAAGACTAGGTATATATATAGGGAAACGTTATCGTAGTAATATTAACGACTAGCTTATAATAAATAGAAAGAACGACCGGCTATACGGCCGGCTATAGAGCAAAATCCTACTCTACCTTAGCCGTTATATTGTAAGGTTCGTATATTAAAGAGATATACTTAGAAGAGCGTAGTATCTATAGAGAACTCTTTTTCCCTATCGTAGATAGGATTTATAAGATAAGAAGCTAGTAGGGCCGTAAGCTATACTTGTTCGAGTATAGTATAGGTAAGGTAATAGCTACTTACCTAGAGCCGGCTATATAGCCCTAAGCTCTATATCTCCTAAGGCTAACGAAGTCCCTATTTTCTAGGTTAGCTTATAGTTACTTTACTTAATACTTATTAGTAGTTCCGCCGGTAAACGCTTTCTTTAGAGGTATTGTGATTTCGTAGATACGAAGGCGTAGTATATAGTTTAGGGCTACGCTTAGATAAATAGAATATACGCGTTATTATAGTATTGTACGAAGATGTCGAGGGATTAATAGGAATATCGGGACGAGCGAAGTAGCGCTATATTATATAAAATCTTACTTACTATAAGTCGAATACTATAGTTTCCCTCGCGAACTCCTTTTTACTATCGTCGATAGAATTTATTAGAAATGAAGTTAGGGGCGCCGTAAGCTATATTTGTTCGAGTATAGTCTAGGTAAGGTAACGGCTACTTACCTATAGCTAGCCGTATAGCCGGCCGTTTTTCTAGCTTAACCTCTAGTTAATTTACTTAATGCTTATCTATAGTTACGTAGTAGCGCTATCTATCGTATAAGAACCTTTTATATAAGCTTATTCTTATCTACTCTTGCCTTATATATAGTTACGCTTCTATATACGGCGGGTAGGTCTAGCCTATATTAGACCGCGTTAAAAGTCTTTAAAACGACAATATACGATAACTAACCTTTTAATAATACTTTTAAACCTTAACGGACGGACGAAAGTTCTCTATAGTAGTAACTAGTTAGCGCTACGAGCCCCGAAAACGATATTCTAATAGACGACTTCGAGTAGCTAAGCGAGATACCTAAGGCTTTCGACTTCCTTACTAATTACGACGACTCTACAATACTAGACTTTCTATAACTTACTCCGACCGACGGTAATTAAGCTACTTAGATCGAAGCCGAGCTAGAGGTCGGCCTACTAACTATAGAAGCGCTAGACGATAGGTAGCTCGACGGCGTCCCTATTACTCTAGTAGCTAAGTCGTAGATAGTAGTCTCCGAAGAGGCAACTAAGTAGAAAAGGCTATACCTCTAGCAAAGTCTATTATATCTCCTAAGAAGCTAAAGAGGCTTAATTTAGGTATACCTATACTTAAGGGCCTAGATTCGAAGGCTAAGGCGCTTATATAGTAAGAAAAGCTAAAAGATCGCTTCCGTATATAAAATTGTAGATAGCTAGGTACGAGACATAATTTCAATAATATAGGTAGCTAGGCTAGTAAGAAGGATAGAAATTCCGGGATATATAGTCGTATACTTATAATCTTTATTTTAGTAGTTATATAAACTACTATGCGAGCTAGTCTATAGCTATCTACTTGGTATCTTATATAACTATATCTTTAGTCGTCTACTATACTCTAGCGATATCTACTACTATATAAGTAGAGTATATATAGTCTATAGCTACTTGCCCTAAGCTAAGATACATTCTATCTTTCGAATTACTAAGATATATCGTTAAGAGGTACGTTAGCTTTAATATTCCCTTATAGCCTAGCTTAGCTAGTATCTCATAGTACCTATTCGTCTCCTCTAGCTACTTCCTCTCGATATCGAAGTAATAGTAGAGAGCTTTTACTCTACTACGTCCTAGGCATACTATATCCTTAAAGTAGTAGTAGTAGAGATTATAGTCCTAAGGCTAGTAGCTAGGCTAATCTAAGCAAGGCGTACTCCTAAAGTATAGTAGAAAGCTTTTATCCTATATATTAATATTTCGAATAACCGCGCGCTTAGCGATAGTATAGATTTCGTATAGTATAGGGAAGCGTTCCTAACTTAAAGCTTTCTATAGAATTGTTAGTAAGACCTAACTTTTTAGCTAGCTATAAAGGATATACCTAAACTCTACTATTTCCTACTACCTTTAATAGCTTTCTAATCTAGACCTTAGTCTTTGTATTCCTCTCAAACTACTTAATTGCCTATAGCTTTCTCTATATCGAATAAATAGCCTTATACTAATATATATATACTACGCGAAACTCGATATCGAGAAATTTTAAGTAGTAAAGCTCCTTAGCTACCTCTTGCATCTTAGCTTTATAACTTAGAGTAAGAGCCTAACTCGGATCAATAAAATCCTAGTTCTTAGAATCTATAGATAGATCTTTTATGTCTAAGTTGCTCTATTCGTACTATTCTATTAGATAATCGTCGAGTACTATCTCTATTAAGCTTACGCTAGTTAAAACATCTACTACTATATATTTATTATATAGACCTTCTTTATCCTTTACCTTAATCTCTTTCCTAGATTATGTTAGTACTCGATTAATAATAAATCTAATAACGCCGGCTATATAGCTAGCTATAGTAATACTTACCCTCTATTCCTCTACTATGAGAAGACTAATCTTAGGTTAGATAGCTTCTCTTCTTGTTCGGCCTTGCTTTTCTACTAGAATATAGCTTTATCCTACTTAGGTCTCTCCTTCTACTTCTCTAGCTACCGTTAGAATATAGTTTACTTAGCTCTTTTCTTCTTTCTTAAGGCTTGTTTAGTCTTAGATATCTATAAGACTCGCTTTACGTCTACTATAGTCTTCCTATATATAGAATACTCCTCTTTTGTCTTACGACGCTTTAGGCTCGATACGTAATTACTAGGTTTATTTTTCGCGTTACCGATATAGTAACTAAGCTTATAGTCGCCTTAATATAGTTACTAATTACTACTACGTATAGTAGGCTAAGCGGGACGCTTATCTTAAGCTACCTTACGTAGTTATTATAGGATGTTAATATCGAAGTTTTCGCAAGGTAAGAATTAGTAATAAAGCTCTAAATTTTATAACGTAACCTACGCGAGGTTTCTATAGCAATAGCGACCTAGGCGATAGGTAGATACTATAGAAAGAGTACTAAGTAGTACGAAAGTAAAGCTTCCTTTATATAGCTAGTAGTATAGCCGGTCTTTTTAGTAACGCTTATATAAACTAGAAAAAGTCTAGGTTGCGACCTAAAATTAGTATAGATCCTAGAGCCCAAACCTAAACCAATCGTCCGGTTCCTACTAAGAAACCGAGCCCGGATCCAATTTCTCGGGTAATACCTAACCTACTAGGACGTCTACTCTTATATACTCCTATAATATATCTTAGGGCCTAGTTTTAGATCTTTTCTAGCTATAAGGCAACCTCTTTCCTATGTCTAGGTAGTCCTTCTAGTATTATCTAGACCTTAGCCCTATATATTATTATAGGCCTTACTATAGCTATATATAGGTATCTTACCTTTTAGAATAATACTTCCTATATAGATTTATATAGCCTTTAGAGTAAGGATATCTAGGATATACCTTTCTCTACTACTTTCTTAATATATAGATCCTACTATAGTTTCGAATCTATCTATACCCTTAGTAGTTGGAGGGATAGGGCGGGCCTATCCTCAAGCCCTAGTATATTAACTATAGCCTATAGGTTGTGTCTTTTCCTACTCCTAGTAAAGTAGATTAGTTAGTACTTCTATAGTATAAAGGTAGCCCTATATTTAGTTACCTATTATACGTACTTGTTATACGCTATCTCTAGCTTCCTATAGTTCCCTTCTATGCTTTTTCTATATATAAGAATATTAAAGTTATCTACGAAGCCTATTACTATAGTTCCCCTATCCTTAAGGTTAGGAAGGAGTATAGATATAAAGAATAGGAATAGGATTAGTAAGAGTATTAATTCTTATAGTATTCTAGTTGTTTAGGGCCTTGCCTAATCTATATATTTCCTAAGTCTAAGGCATATAGTCCTATCCTAAAGGAATAACTAGATAAATTGTATAATATATCGTAGGTATACTTTTATTTTAATATTATATATTAGTCTCTAGTATAATATATTATCGAATATCCCTAATATGTCTAGGCATAGTATTAATGCTACTATTATTAGGTCCGTTTTCTAGACTATCTAGACTTATTCTATTATTAGCTCTAGGGCTAATATAGTAGATCTTCCTAGTCTAGCTCCTATCTAGAACTAGGGAAGGAGATCCCTTTCTTCTACTTCCTTACTTATTCTCCCTACAATAATAGCCTCTAGGACCTTTACTATAGTGTTTAGTAGTACTATAGGTCTATATACTCCTAGCTTAGTATAGTCTAGCTTCTATAGTTTCTTTAGGACGACTATTATAGAGTGTTTAAAGGGTTTAGAGTAGTATCCTTATTATAGGTATACTATAAAGAACTTGTATAGTATAGGTCCAAGTTCCTATCGGTATTCCTTTAGTACTAGGTTAACGATCTAGTCTAGTCCTAGGGCTTTTCCCTTAGGAAGTATATTGAGTATCTTCTAGAGCTCTCCTATTCTAACTTCTTCCTCTATCTAGAATAGGCTTAGGTAGGATACGTATTATATATCGTCTAAGTCGGCTTTCCTTAGCTCTAGAAAGAAGTATTAGGCTAGAACTTCTACCTTCCCTTAGTTTTCTATTTATATTTTGCTATCCTTATTCCTAATCTCTAGGAATTGTAGAGGGGGTTATCTTTAGCCTATCCCTTCCCTAGCCTACCTAGCTAGTTTCTAGATCTTATTCGGGTCCTTAGTAGCTTCTTTAACTACGTCTCTCTAGCCTAGGTCCCTATCTTTCCTAATCCGCTTGCCTTTAGCCTATAAGGCTATTAGGTATACTACTAGGTTCCCTTCTATCCTATCTTTGCTCTACTTCTTCTTTAGGTATCTTATCCTCCTTACTACAATACTATACTCCCTTAACTAGGTTATTTTAGTATACTTAGATAGTTTGGCCCTTAGGATATCCTCCTAGATAATTTTAGCTAGTATCTCTTAGACCTCCTAGGCTATTGCATTAAGCCGTTATAGTATATCTATTTCTTTATTAGAGATTTCTTATGCCTCCTTCTTTACCCTAGCCCTAATCTTGTCCTAGTCCGCCTTTTTCTATTATAGTCTTTATATCTACGCTCTAGTACTAGTCTAGGCCTATAGGATTATAGTTTGGATTAGTATATAGTCTAATCCTATTTCTAAGTCTATCCTTATTCTATATTCCTATATATTCTATTAGATTCCTATAGTCCTAAATACTAGGTCTAGGGTCTAGTAGCTCCTAGGAGTCTCCTATATAATTGTACCTAGCTCTAGGAGTAGGTTAAGGTCGGCCTTTTCTATAATTGTAATAAAGTAGTCTACTACCTAATACTAGTTCTAGGTATTGTTCCCTCCCTACCTAGGGTAGTATAGGTTAAAGTTACCTAGTAGTATAGTCTCTTCCTCCTCTTTTCCCTAGATTGTATCTTCTATTAGTAGGAGGGTACTTAGGGTATAGTCTCTAATAGGGCTAGAAGGGTTATAGTAGTTTAGGATATTAACCTATCTATCTCCTATAAGGAGTCTAACTATAATTATGTCTCTAGAGTATTCTTTCGTATTCTATGTTTATATACTTATCTCCTTAGAGATATATATAGTAACCCTTAGATATACTACTCCTAGGAGTATAGTATAGTATCCTAGGTATACTATAGTATTCCTACTACGGGGGTTAACCTATAGCTCTTAGATTACTACTACTTGGTAGTCCTTTAGGTCTAGCTATTAGAGGAATAGGATTTAGATCTTATCTATACTATAGTTAGTATTATACTATAGGATAGTAAGTTTTCCTTTACTACTATTTATCCTAGGTATTCTAATACGCCTATATGTCTTCTATAGCTTCCTAGCTCTAGCTCTAGCTTAGCTACCCTTCTTAGTCTACGACTAGGGGGAATAGGGAGGAGACCTTGTTATTCTATACTCTACCTACTAGAGTAGTAGAGTTCGTGCCTACTAGTCTCCCTAGTAGTTTTCTTAACCTATCTTCGGTTTCTAGGTCTAGGTTTACTATTTGTATTTCTAGTAGCTTTTCTCTTAGACCTAATTATTGTCTATCCTTCTAGGTCCTTAGGATCTTTTAGGTAAGTTAGGTCGCTCTAGCTCCTAGTTACTTAGTCTCTAAATGCCCTCGCTTTTGCTATCGCCGCTTGTTTTACTTTGTATAATATAGACTATACTATATAGGTACCTTAGTAGTTACTACATTTCCTTAGTATTCCTTAATATTCGTCTATCCTATATAGTCCTACGCATTTTCTATATACCTATTCGGCTCTATAGTATTTTGCAATATACCTAAATTGTCTATATTTAAGGCATTGTATAGGTCTCTACTTCGGATTAAATTCCTCTACTATAAGGAGGATACCTTAGGATACTAGGCCTTTCTAGATAATTTCCCTTATCTAAGCTAGGCTCTATACGTTTAAGATAATAGAGGAGTATATCTTACCTTCTATACCTTTTCGGCTTTTTAGCTAGGCTACCTAGGATATCTTAAGGTATAGGTAGAGTCTTCTATTCTCTTCCTAGATTTTGTAGGCGTAGTTTAGGTCCTTAGGATTGAATCCTATAGCCCTAAAGCTATAGACTAGTATCTAGTATACTAGAGCCTCTACTATAGTACTAGGGAATGTCTTCTATATCTATCCTAGTTCGCTTATTAGCCTATCTTTAGTAGGTTTAGATACTATAAAGATCCTTAGGTTACTATTCTCAAGTTTCTTAATAGCGATTATCCCTAGGTCTTTAAGTCCCTATAATATCTCTTAGTTAGTAAGCTCCTTTATTTTTTCTTACTCTTCCTTATAACTAACTCTTACTATAATTATATAGCTTTCTAGGGGAATTCTCTATATACTTAGTATAGCTAGCTAGCCTTAGGAGGTAGCCTATACCTATGTTTTTAGTTCGGGTATCTTTATAGCGGTTTAGAGGTTCTATATATAGGTTTAGAGGAAATTAGTAGTACTAGTATCCTTTAGCTAGTATAGGACCTATATCTAGGCCTACTAGAGGAAGGAGAGGAGGGATAGGAGGTATAGGGCCTAGGGAGTATCTAGTACCTTTTAGATATCGTCTATAAGGGCTTAGAGGTTCTTTTATATATTGCTATTCGTTTTTAGCTAGTTAGGCTAGTCTTTTAGGCCTTTAGGGCCTAGTTTAGGTACTAGTTATCCCTTAGTCTAGCTTAGGGGTAGAGGCTAGATCCCTCCTTCCCTCTATCTTTCCTTAGAACTACTATCGCTATTTTGTTTATAGAGAGGTATATTTGTATCTCCTATACTCGTAGGCGCTCGCGCCTTAGCCTAGGAATTAGGTATTTTATCGATACTTCGAATTTACGCTTAGTATATATATAGGATATATATAACTTATATAGCCTTTTTTATCTAGTATACTATATAATCCTTTCTAGAGATACTTATTAGTTCTACTATCTACTATATTATTAGTTAGGAGAATATTCTATATATTACTATATGTCTAGCTCCTAATATTACTTCTATATATACTTCTATATATATTTCTATATATACTTCTATATGTACTTCTACTATAATATTAATAATATTATAAATTTAGTTATACTACTATTTTACTAATAAACTTTAGTTTTATTTCTAGTCTAACTAGTAAGACTAATAATAATATATCTACTAGGGATACGAAGCTATTACAATATTACTAAGTTTATTAAAGTTACTATTCAATACTATCTTACTATCCTATCTAGAATACTTTATAGAGCGGCGGGGATACTAGGGTTAGGTCGATCTAGCAACGACGACGCGTAGCGATAGCGAGGTCACGCTTTGCTAACAAAAACAGTAGACGGACGGACATTGAAGTTACACCGAGTCCGCTACGGTAGCTATACAGAACCGTTTCGCCTATGCCATGCGGTAGATCCTCTCTTATCTCGAAGATTAGGCACCTTGCGCACAAGGTTTGAATTAGTAGTTGCGCTCCGTGTACGCGGAAGTGGTATACGCTAGTGCGTTAGTACGTGAATAAGCTCGGTATAGTTATCCGTACGTAAAGGATTAAGTAAATAAAAGCATAGGTAACTACACGAGCTCGTGTAGTCATCCGTGTACGCTTATATAATCGCAAATACGCTAATTGAACCCTACACTAGGCCGTTAATGGTTAAGTAAAGGAATGCGCTAAGCGCTTTGGCGTAGTGGCTTAAACCCTATCCTCGGCTTCTATTAAATTCCTCTACTACTAGCATAGTGCCTATTACCTACTAGTTACTATATACCCCCTATCCGTATACATAACGGCGGAGAGTTTAGTAAGAGGTATATAAAGGGCTAGGCGGCTACTAAGGTTTATATAGGTCTAGTAGCCTATGTGTAATTACTCTAAGAGCCGTTATAAGAGGAGTCGCGGAGATCTTAGGGGAGAGCGATGTAATTAGAACTAGGTCCGTACCTCGATAGAGGCATATATTAGGCTTCCGAGAATACGGAAAGCACTCGGAAGCTTAGATTTGTTAGCAAATACCTCCTATTTGAAGCCTCTTAGCATTATGGCCGTTCCTGTTACCCCTCGACCTATCCTACTACCTATTACTGCACTTCTCGACCTATATTATACCTTCTCGCGGAGCGATCTATACCCTCGCTTAGGGCCCCCCTTCTATACGCTACTAGCTATGTTTAGGGACTATTATAGTTAACCTACGCTATATAGTCTAACTATATTACTTGATAGTCTAACTGCCTATCGCTTGGTAGCTAGTTAGGCCTATGAAGTGAATATAGCGGTCGTTCCTACGCTAGTAGAGCCTATCTCTACGCCAATATCCGCGCCTATTGAGGAGCCTATTTCTACGCTAACTAGCTCCCAAACTAGTACTCAAACTAGTAGTCAAACTAGTAGTTAAACGTTAGTTAATACTAGACCTTCTTAAGACGATATTATCGCTGCTACCGTTACTAAGGAACATAGCAATACTCGACTCAATGGCAATAGCTATGTCTCGGCGGCTAGTAAGCTTACTCTTACTAAAGTTAGCGCTACTATAGCTTACAAGCGAGTGACTAGCAAAGTGCGTAACTAGAATAATAGCTTCAAGTCTATTGTTACTACTACTTAGCTAACTAATGAGCCTCTTATTAGCGATCTAGTAAGGGCTTATCGTACAATAATTAAGCGCCGAGTAATTGCTAGAAGGCCTCTTAACGGAGCTTCCGGAGTTGTCGTTATAGAGACCCTACAAGATTAACTTCTCGATAAGGCTATAGAGATACTATTTCGACTAGACAAAGTGTAGCGCGAGAAGGTCTTAAATACTAAGGAGTTAAAGGCATTTAATAGCCCTACCGAGAATATACGTAATACTATACTATCGATACTCTCTTAGCGTAGCAATAGTAGTTAGGCTCCGGCTCTAGTAGTAACGGCTCTAGTAGTAACGGCTCTAGTAGTAATAGCTCTAGTAGTAATGGCTCTAGTAGTAACGGCTCTAGTAGCGGCTCTAGTAGTATTAAATCTAGCTATTCCAATAACGCCTATTTATCGAGTAGAAGTTATCGACTTATCGACGCCAAGTACTATCGATAGTAACACTACTTAGCTCACTAAGCGTCGTCGGTTAGACTTCGAGTCTAAACGGCTTTAGCGAGGGTTATAGGTACAAGGAGCTATACTAAAGGAGGTACTATCGCCTATGTTTAATATACTAAGAACACTAGCTAAGGGCCGTAGCTTAAGACGCAGAATTGGCTCGCTATTAGAGTCTTCAAGTATCTCTATTATTGGCGCTACTAGCGAGGCTCCGAGTATACCAAGTCCTACTAGATATATAAGCGGCATAAGCGACTTGTCCGCCGCAATAAGCGCTATAGTAAGAGACGTTAAGTTGAAGATAGTACGTCAAATTAATGCGGTCTAGTCTAGTATCTAGGCTCTATAGGCAACGATAACTACTTCGTTACTATTAAGATCCTTACCTTTGTTATAAATAGAGCTTCCTTCTAACGGTCTTATAGATAGTTAAACGGACCCGCTAGACTACAACGACGACAGCGACGGCTTCGTAGACCTTAATGCCCTCGATAAGGAGGTATTCTCGTAGATAATCTAATATATTGCCCTTAGGGTTAGGGTCAGGGTTAGGGTTAGGGTTAGGGTTAGGGTTGAGCTTAGGGTAAAGCAATTGTCGTGTTCTTGTTATCGAGAATGTTGTAATTACTTAGTTAATATATTCTTTTATAAGTGCCTCTTCGAAATCGTAGCTTCGTTCGGTCTAAGAGTACTAAGACCGTCTATACTATACAAAATCGTAGGATTAGAGCTCGAACGACGAACCCCGTATCGACGGCGGTAAGGGACTCGTGAAATGGGGTAGGTATTGTAGTATATAGCCCTAGGTAACGCGAAAAGCCGAGCTTTTATCGCTCGGTAAGCGGGCTTCGACCTTCTACGACTTACTACGTAATAACGTATTGCTCGATTTCGTCCGTTTTTAGACAACAATACGCGCCGTATACTAAAGAATATAGCGTATAGAAAAGTATAGAGAATTACTAATATTATTGTTATGTTTAAAGTCGCAAAGTATCTCGTATAATATACCGCGCGCTAGTATAGGAATACCCGTACCTACCTATTCCTTTATGTTCGATCTCTACCTCCTAATTCAATCTTCTCTCGATAAGTTAAGAACCTCAATCTCGTCGGTCTCATAGCCCGGTACGACCGTCCGACTATAACTAAACGAAGCGCCGCTATCGAATACCTCCTCGCCTACTTAAATGCCTACTCTAAAGTGCCTACCGTAGCGTAGAAGGTCGCCGTCGTTAGTCGGAGCTATAGGCATTACGGGTAGTAGGTTAGCGAGATACTCGCGGGCACTCGGAGGCTTTAATTTGTATAGGCGACTAATCTTATTCTCGCTACGATAACAAGTAAGGCAATTAGTAAGCAATGTAGTAACGATATATATCGCTCCGACCGGCATTAACTTAACTCGGAGCCTATAGAAGTACTTTATTAACTCGAAGTTGTTAACAACCTCTACGAAGCCCTATTCGACTAACTAGCGAATAGTACTTATCTCTTTTGTAGCCGTAGCCTCGTCGGCATTGCGAAACTCGCTATTTACGGTCTTCTAGCTCCCTATTATACTATCGGCGACATTATATACTTAATTACTATATAAGAATACCCGCTCTTCGAAGGGCCGTAGCGGCTATCTAGGCGGCTCGAAATACGACTTCTAGACCTTATTGAATCCACTTTCTAGTATTAGTATTGTATCCCCGTATAAGCTAGGTACTAGACTATATAGCAATATTATACTATCCGGAAGGACAATGCCTTAATATTTAAGTCTATAGAAGTGCTTATGTCTATTGTAGAACGGCCGCTAGTTATATATCGGTCTATAGTACTTCTATAGGATACTATCGATATATCCGAAGACGTACTCTATATCAATTAACCTAGCAACTACAATAGCCATTCGCCGTAGGTAGGCTTTACTTAACCGATTGAAGTCCTATACTAATCGATCCTTCTAACGTCTTGCCAATTAAGTATAGGCGGCATTGAATACCCGACTAATCTAGCCATTACTACGACTAAAGATCTAGCTTAAGTTGCGTTAATAACCTGGATTACTAAGCCTTCTATAAACGACACATAGTACTATTACTAGATCGTAGCGTATGCGCTTAGGCAACTTGATCGACCCTATATCTAGCAACTCGGCCAATTCTATTACCTATTGTTTACTAAAGCGGAAGTTACCCTCGAAGTTGGTATTAGGGTATGTCTCTAGTAACTATTGCTTATCTCTTAGATACTCGCGTAGCAATTTATATAGCTTGTTACTACGGCTCTATCTATACTAGTATTTACGCTTAGTCTTACCCTCTTGGCGAATAGCTAGATCTAGTGGATTATCGACCTCGGAAGCTAGTAGCGCCGTAGTTGTTACTAGTATTCTACTATAGATAGCGATTATATCCTTATTGAGTTCGCTATTAGTTAAAGAGCCGTCTAAGTCGTATTCCGCTATAGTATACTGTAGTAATAGACATCTAGTCTATAGTACTAATTATAGTGAGGTCTAAGACCCCTAGCGCTTCTTGGCACCTCCGTTGCTTACTAAGCAGTCGATCGAGAAACGCTACCAAATTGGCTACGCAAGCTCTTATAAGCCGTTATTCTAGTTATTTACTTCCCGCCGCTAAAATAGCGCTATTCGCGGCTTCTTATATATACTAAACGGCTAGAAACCTAGTGCGCAAGGTGCCTATTCGACTAGGGAAAGGGTCTATGAAGTCGATTTGTGTCGCCGTGCCGTGTAACGGATCGCGTAGTTGTACTCGGAGTGGATTTGCTGCGTATCCCTTTCTCATCTTTTAAAAAGGCCCTACGAACTATGTCTAGGAAATCCATAGCTAGCACTCACGCGTGTCGGCGTGTACGTTGCGTATATATCAAGCCTTACAACATTGGTACTAGCATCGAAAGACTTTTAGCTACGCCCTATCTTTATAGTCTATAAAAGTTTTCTATACCGCAGAGCCGGAGCTAGGATCTTCGCGCTATAGCTACCAAGCTTTGGCTAGAAACGTCCATGGCCGAACTCACATGAGTAGTAGGGCGCCCTTGACAATTTCCACATTATCCTATAACTACTATTTAAGGGCCTATTCGGTTGCAACTGCGGTTCTAGGGGTAGGTAGATCTAGTATCGTAGTTTAAACCTATACCTCGCCTAGTACTATCGGGACCGCTATAGATAGTATAGATTATTATAGATACTTCGTAAGACCTTCTATATAGTAATTTGTCGTACTTATTCGGTCATAGATATAGTTATCCTTTGTAGAATGTAACGAGGCTTAAATACTAGCTATATAGCCGCTAGTATCTATACTCGGATCTATCCGAGTAGGGCTTAGTAAGTAGAATTTACGCTTCCCTAAGAATACAACGAGTACTATTATTTCTATTACTACGAATACTAGTACTAACGATATCTATATATATTAATATATACGCCGAAATTATAACAAGATTATACGCTTTAATTTACTATAATAATTAGCTCGATACGATACTTCCTCGTTAAGAAACAAATCTAGGCATTACTATATTAGAATTACTATCTCTACCTAAGCCTTAAGACTCCTAACTCTTATAGAGTACTACCTAAATAGTACTATAAGATACACAAAACATAGGATTATAGAATATTAATAGTATCGTATTATTAGGAAACGAAGACTATAAATCTAATAGCTCTAAGCCTAATAAAGAGCCTATATACCTTAACTAGATACTACGCCTCGAAGAGATACTTCTCGAAGCCTATACTCTATAGATCGACCTTAATTACTATAGTAACGGTATCCTTAAGCCTAAGGCTTATAAAGAAGTACTTTAACTTGTTAGTAGATATACTAAGCGACCTATTACCTAGAAGCAATATAAGACAAAGATAGGTACTTATAAGGTATTATATACTACCTTTATAGTACTCGAAGCCGAGTTCGGCTTTAGTATTAATTAAGAGATAGGCATTATTACTATAGATAGCTTCGTATAGACCGATTATCTAAGCAAGGCTATATACAAGAATACTAAACTATTAAAGGATAAACCAATGCCTTACATTAGCTCCTATAGGACTATCTTTAGTAATAAGACTACTACTAGATAGCTTTCTAAGGGAGGGCCTTCTACTACGAAGAAACGAGTCTCTTCGAAGATAGTAACGCCTATAGCTAAGAAGCTACGCAAGAAGCTAAAGTCTATATAGTAACAATATCCTATCTTGAAGGATAATAAGCCTATAACCCTCGATAGCGACTCGGAAGCCGATAAAGAGAACAAATAGCTAGATAGTACTACTAAGAAGCCCTTACTTACTACTCCGAAGGCTCTAATCGCTCCGTAAGTTGCCTCTTCTAAGGGTAACTATAGAGATACTATATAGCTTACTAATACTATTCGAGAAGGCTTCGTTACTATAATACCTAATATTCTAGTTAAGTTAGTACTTAACTAGCTTAACGACTTCAACTTATCTTATAACCTCTATAGGGCCTATAGCAAGGCCTTCTACGATAAGACCTTTAGCAACTTCGAAGCTAGGTTATTCTACGAGGGCACTATACGATACAAGCATGTATAGCTCCGTTAGATTACTACCGAGAATAGTATAGAAGAGGATATCGATAGCGATATTAAGTAGGTAACGAGTTAAGTTAATTAAGCTACTTTCTAGTATTCTACGCTAGTAAAAGTAATCAATACGATAACGACGAGATTGCGTTTCCGGTAGAGGAACGAGTTTAGCTTTCAATAGCCCTACCTATCTACTATTCAATACTAGGTCTATATATATATACAAAATTTACAAGTCTTCGAGAATATATATATATTATACTCTATATTAATTTTTATATACCCCCGACGGCTAGTTATAGTATTCTAATAGTATATAGGTTTTAATAATCTAGTATACGTCTCTAGCTTAGTAAGCGGCTTCGCTCTACGGAGGTATTAGCTACATCGCTACTCGAATTCAAACGATTACTAATAGTCTAGTATACTACTAAGATAATACCTATACTATATGCTTATATAATAGCGAAATATCTACTTACTTCGGGCTATAACCTTATCGAAAAATTATCTAATTTGGTTAAGAAATAGTCTTATACTAGCTCCGCGAAGGTAATAGGGGAATCGGTTAGAATAGTCTCTAATATCTCGAAGAGCTTCTCGAATACGACTTAAATCTTAACGAGATAAGTCGATTAGTATACTTTCTAGTAAACGGCGCTAGTACAAGTAATTAACACGATAACGATAAGGTATCAAGGCATCTATAATGTCTACTTCCTATTAATAACGCCCTTCTACTAGATCGACTCGCTACGTAGGCCCTTCTTAGTCTTATAGTCCTATTATATGTCTTTACTAAGCCTATTCCGGAAGGCGGTTATTCGCTTGTTCTTAGTACTTACTATACTCGATAGAGTCCTTTTAGCTCTATATCTACTACCTTGCTTAACCTCTAGGTTAAATAGTACTTCTTTAGTATTCTAAGCCTTCTCTTAGTCGGCTATTAACTCGTTACTCGGATTATTAAGCCTAATGAAGTTATGAAGGGCTATTAAGCTATACACAAGAGCTACCTATATCTCTTTATTAAAGGTTAGCCCCTTTATATCTCTCAAGATCTTAAAGCGCTCCTTTAGTATACTAAATATATACTTAACTACGTTGCGAAGGCTCGAATACTATAGGTTATATAACTCCTACGTATCTTCTAGAGTCCTATCGCTAATATTCTATTCCTTAAGGTAATATCTCTTGCCTCTAAAGGGTACAAGAGTTAAGCGAGTACTTAGATACCTAGTATTAGTAAGATAATACTTGCCTTCTAGATAGTTAGCTCTAAAGCCCTTAAATTCGCGAGTATATAGTAGTACTCGACTATCGTTTATAGAGCCCTTCTACCTAGTAAGGATATATATAAATAGTATATTGAAGTTAATAACTACTAGTATATTCTACGAGATAGTGCCCTTCCTATTCCGCTATAGTACTTACTTATTACGGCTAATATAAGCGAGTACGTAGCTTCCGTCGAGAGCGCTAATATAGTCCTTAAACTAGGGGTAGAACTTGCCTATTCCTCGTCTATTTATCTTGCTCGATATCTTTATAGGTATAGTATTATAATCCGGCTCTTTAACTACATTATTATATAGCTCTAAGAGTATAGCAAGAATAGTATAGAACGACTTATAGATAGTATCTTTAGACCTCTTAAATACGAGGTCTATCTAACGGAAGCCTATTAATAAGCTAATAACTATAAGGAAGTACATTAATCTCTCTATAGCTATTACCTACTTAGTTAGTCTAAACCTACGCTCGATTAAGGCGTTTAAGAGGGCATAGTATATCCTTTTATTAACCCTATAGTTCTTATAGAGCCTACGCTTATCTTATAATAGCTCGGCGGTCTTATTATAGCTATCGTTATAGTAGGTATAGTTGCTTATATCGAGGTATTCGTCGAAGTATTAGGCTACTACTATATAGGTAGCGAGTATAGCTACATATTGCTAGGTAGAAGTCGATATTCGGAGGGTTGGTCTCGCTTACTATACTATTGCTAATAGGTATATTAAATAATATACTAAGGATACTATCGACAAAGAAACGACTATCGGTCCGAGCTATATTATAGGTTATATAAGGGTATTGTACTAGTATAGGGGGCTAAACTATACCTAAAGCTATATAGCTCGGAAATCCGCTAAGCCTATATCTAAACTACGAGTATAGGTTACTATATCCTTATTATTACTAGCGGTAGGTTTAAAATGTACATGTACTTAGTAAGTAAAGGATATATTGTTAATCTTGTTCGGTTCAAGCTATACTAGGTATATCTATGCTATACGTGTCCGGTTTGACCTATAGGCCTTGGTACAGCTAGCTGCACACCCTAGTGCAGCTGCAACCGAACAGGCCCTAAGCAAGGGCACGGCTTCAGGCGAGCAGTTTTTTTTTGTTCATGTCCAGAACACACGCTGCAGTTGACCCGCAACAGACGCCGAACCAAGGAAACCTAACACTCGAGATCGATGCATCTGCGTAATGAAGAGAAGTATGAGCTGATTGGATGTTGTACCGTCTGTCAACGACATTCTGATATTAAGTCTCTCTGGACGGATTACATCCATCTCCCGTCATGAATCATTTTTGATGTCTGGAACACAGAAAATAAAAAGTAGTAGAATCAACGCCTTGACAAATGCTCCACATCTTAAAATGTCGTACGATATGTACAAAATTTCCCGTCCTGAATCCGGTGCTGCTTCTGCTTGCTTTTCTACTGTCCCATACAATTACGCATTAGGAACCGCTTGCTGGGTGGAGTTGGCTCCGCCGGATTGTCCCTTCGTGATGTCCACAAGAGGGATGAAAGGCGAGTACACAGGGAAGTCGTTTGGATCTGATGGAGGTTGGGCACTGGACGTTACGACGGAGACAACGAAGCCGTCAACTGATCCGGTGTCGATGCTCTTGCCATCTTGAGCAATGCGCCATTCCAGATTCTTGGTAAGGTATGGGGCAACGATGATTTCTGCCAAGCTGGAGAGAAGTCCGCTGCCGCCACCGACCATGTTCTGGAGGGTGCGGGTAAGTGGGATGGAGCCTGAGCAGATGAGGTCGTGATCAGTTTTGCCTGGCTGCGACATGACACCCATCGTTCCAATGAGGTTCTTGTCGCTTGTCCAGGTGGATGGGTCCTCGGAGACTGGCTTGCCGTTGAAGACCAGGACATTGTATGTTCCGTTGAGAGTGTAACGAGGAGTTTGCACATTGGCGACATATTGGTAAAGAGATCCGTTGGATGCTGCGAGTGGGTTGCCAGGGAGGATGTCAGAAACTTGAGCAGCGACGCTGGTCAGAGATGAGGATTGTGGCTCGGCATCACGCTTGGATGAGCCGGCAGTGGCGGTGGCACTGGGTCCATAGAGTCTGTTGACATATCCTCGGATGGCGTTGGCGCTGCCATCACTGTTTGAAAACTCTGGGTAGGTGTACTTGAAGGCGCTGGTGGTGCTTCGGACATCGTTGGTGTTCCAAAAGCTGCCGTCCGCCTTTTTGAATGGAGTCAAGGGAGATTGGGCATTTTGAGTCGAGCCCTGAGCAATGGTCCACGTGCTGTGTGGGGCGACCTGGGATGCTCCATATTGGTTCGGGTTGAGAGCCTGCCACATGGCGAAGATTCTGTCAACATTGCAGTGGTGAAGCCAGAAGATTGGATCGAAGGATGCAGTTGGCAAGTAAGTCATGTGTCCACCCGAGACCGAGCTGGTTCCTGGACCGCCGGAAAGGGTGTGGACGGTGTTGTGAATACCCTCGATCGAGTTGGAGCAGCCAGAGTTGGATGAGCCGGCATCGTCGTTGGAGAAGAAGAGGTATGTCTTGCAGTTGGTGAAGAGCTGGTAGATCTGATCCTGCAAACTCTGACGGTTCTGAGACATGGCATCGATGGCAGCTTGAGTGTTACTGGCGGCATTGGCGCTGTTGCTGTTTGGGTAACGGTAAGTGCGAGTCCAGGTTGTGAATGGTCCGTAGTACATCTGGCTTCGTTCGGTGCTCTTGAAGTCGTATCGGAAGAATGGGTTCGTGATGGTGGTTGACCCCTGGGGTCCGTTGACAGTGACCTGAACATCGGTCACGATCAACGGCAGGACTGATCGACCCGAAGGTGGCTTTGCAGCCCAGTCCCAGTAGGGCAGACGCAATTGAGTAGCAGCGGCCACCATGGACGCTTTGCTGCTGGACGGGTATTGGTTGGCAATGTTCATGGCGACCTTGAGAAGTTCCTGCTCAAACAGTGCCAGGTATGCGCGGTGCCATGCAGGGAAGAGCACGGAATCGTGTGCACAGTATCCATCAGCTCCACCGCAGGAGCTACATTGGCCAACATTGTTGTAGTTGACTCTTGGAACACCGTGAATACCGGAAATGGCGAAGTAGCTGCTCTGACCGGTCGAGGTCATGAATTGGTTCATGGCGAGAACGAGGAGCGTCCACTGGTTCGGCTTCGTATCTTTCAGTTGTCTGATTTCCAATCGAGGGTATGTCGATCCGCTGGGAGTGACCAGGGCGACGTTTGCTTGCTGTCGCTTTTCCAAGACATGGCTCTGCTCGTCTGGGTGAAGTGGGTGTGCGAGAACGGAAGTGCAGGCGATTGCGGCGGCGAAGAGACAGGCAAAGAAGTTCATGATGAAGGAGAGATGGGGGAAGGATGGGATTTCCTAACGGTGGTGAGCAGTATCATAAACGAGAAACGAGGGTCGGGGGGTCAACACCCAAGCAAGCACGTATGTCAGAAGTGTCAAGGCTGGAGGACGAAGGTAAGGCCGAAACTTGATGGGCGAGGGAAGTACTTGACGGGAGATTGCTTAGCACAGTCCAAAGCGGGAGGCGTCGCGACGGTTCCTAGTGAGATAAGTATGGAGTGCTAGCAGGCGCATCACACGAGGTCTGGCTTGGCTGGACATGCGGTGCGCCAGCCGTGGCTGTCAGCCTGTTGTTCGGAAGCAAGACTAGATGATGAACAGGGGCACTAGGCAGCATGGACAATGGGCTGCGAAAAGCGCTTGATTGCGCAGTGTCGTATCGAAAAGCATAGCCGGCCATCCTTTTATAGGACGAGCGCCGCCGTCGGCTGGATCCCCTTGCCGGCCGCCTAAATAGGAAGTCGATTTCGACGCGGTATAGCCCCAGCTCAAACGCGCTATATAGGGGCTCTCAAACTACTCGGTAATTATCTAGTATATAGTAATTATGAGAGCTTTATATAGTTATTCTTATATAGCTCTCTTCTTTTATTTTCTTTTTAAATAAAATCTTTCTATATAATTTCTTTTTCTTTATAGAATAACTACGTTTCTATATTTAAGTATCTACTAGATAGATAGTTTATTCTACTATTCTAGAGCTATCTAGTCTATATAGATTATAGCTATATAGTATTTAAAAAGGAAAATAAATATATATAAAGAAATCTTTTATTTCTAGTTTTATTCCTCTCTTTCTTACTAGTAGGCCCTATATTTAGTATACTAGTATCTAGATACTACCTTTATAATACCTATTCTTAAAGTTCTTTTAGTTCTTTCCTTTTCTTTTTTAAACTATTTTCTATATCTAGCTCTCTAATTTCTCTATAAGTCTAAATTAGAATAGAACTCGCCTTTTCTTAATCTATTTTACTATATTCTTTATAGTTTTTCTATTCTAGAGAATTCTAAAATATATCTCTATTACTAATTGCCTTCTCTAGTTCTTCCTTTTTCTAGTCTAATCTAGATATACTAAGAGTATATATTAAATATTCTAGAATAGCCTATAGGTATCTATATTAGTAGAATAGATTATTTATCTCTAGGACTCTTCTCCTATATAGATATACTCTAAGTCTAATATACTTAGATCTAATCTAGATAGTAATACTACTTTTAGTTCTTATTAAATCTTAGTAGATTCTTTAGTTTTCTAGATACTATTTCTAGTAGATTCTAGTTTTTCTTCTTAATAGAACTATGTTCTAGTTCTTTTTCTATAGTTAGGAGGCTATCTATTTAGCTATTAAGGCTACCTTTAGTTTTCTTTAGTTAGAGTTTTAATTCTATATTTAGATACTTTCTCTAATATTTCCTATTTAGCTAATTTTAGAACTTAGTTCTAGACTATGTATTCTCTAATCTTATAGACTACTCTCTCTACTATAGTATAGACTTAGTAGCTACTAGTTTACTTAGTATACTATACTCTAGCTTATAATATATATTCTAGAATAGAAGATAATCCTATTTCTAGTTTAAGAACTTCTATAGGAATAGACTTATAAGTATCTATATAGAAGGACTAGCTTTATAATAGCTTTTTATATTACTCTTATTTTTTTCAATATAGCTTCCTATATTAATAATATTAGCCTATTAATAGAGGCTTTATTTAACTTAGCTCTACTTATAGATCTCCTTATTTATAGATCCTATTTTAGTCTAGAATTAAGCTAGATATCTAGAGTTCTTACTAATAGTAAGGGTTATATCTTATAGCCTTAAATATTAACTAATATAGTTATATTATATCTTTTCCTATATCTTATAAAGTAGATAAGTCTATACTTCTCTAGTATAAACTCTATACTATCCTTCTTAGCCTATTTCTTATAGATCTTAGATCTTTCTTTTAGTATCTAATAGTTGTTTTCTATACTCTTTAACTATATTAGGATATTTATATTATCTATAAAACCTAAGGCTAAGGAGTTACTTATATCTAGCTATAGAAGGAGATCTAATATAAATAGGAAAAAGATAATTAGTAATAGTAGGGATGCTTATAGGATACTAGTCCTAGCTACTCTTAGTTCTAATAGGTATTATCTAAGTTGTATTCTAGTTATCCTTTCTCTAAGGAAGTTTTCTATAAGTATAACTATCTACTCTAGAACTCTTTTCTATTTTATTATATATATAAGTCTCCTAGAGGAGATATTATTAAAAGCTCTATAGATGTCTAGTAAGAGTAGTAAAATTATATTACTTTTCCTTTTCTAGACTATACAGATCTATTCTATTAGTAGCTCTATAGCTATTAGTATAGATCTTACTTTACTCTCTTCTATCTAAGTCTCTAGTAGTATAATATTCTATTATTCTAAAAAAGCTATAATCCTTTCTACTATAACTATCTCTAGTAGTTTTCGTATTGTATCAAGTAGTATAATTAGTCTATATAACTTTAGTTAGGAGTAGTCTTCCTTCTATAGGTTTCTAAGTACTACTATAATAGGTTGCCTATATTGCCTTAGATAGTATCCTATTCTAATATATACTATAAAGAGCTTAATTAGAAGAAGCTATAGATACTTCTTTCGAGCTTTAATTACTTTATTAACTAGCTTGTCTAGCTCTAGAGCCTTATAGCTCTTTAGTATCTTAATTACTTCCTCTAGTCCCTCTCTTATAATTTCTAGATCTAACTAGTATAGTTCTAGATAAATAGTTACCTCTATATTAGATAAGTCTATTTAGACTAGTAGTAGGAAGAAATAGTTCCTTAGTATCTTAGCTCTAGTTTTATCTATATTATATACTATCTCTATCCTATCTTTTATATTTAGTATTTATACTTATCTTACTCTTTCTACTTCTAGTTTCCTAGCCTACTATCCTAGCTTCTATATCTTTATAGGATCTAAGGTAATACTACCTATTATTACTCTCTATTTAAGTATCTTATCTTTTCTTATTTATATCTTTTTAGTCTAGTATACTTTAGTATAGGCTCTCTATACTTCTTTAGTATAGTGTTCTATCTATTTTCTTCTAGCCCCCTAGTAGCTTTAATCTTTTATATATACTCTTTAGTCTAGTAAGACTACTAAAAAGTAGATAGCTTTCTCTCTAGTATAAAGATCTAGACTATTTCCTAAATCCTATTTAATATTTCCTTAACTAACTTATCTAGTTACTCTAGTATATCTATAGAGTATTATATAACTATAGATATCTACTATAAGGACCTTAATAAGGTAAGGTCTCTTACTAAGCCCTAAATATACTAGGCGGTATATACTTAGTATATATATAGTATATATATAACTCGTATAGCCTTTTCAATCTAGTATATAGTATAGTCCTTTTAGAAGATACTTATTAGTTCTACTATCTACTAAGTTATTAATTAAATAGATATTCTATACCTTACTATATACTTAGCCTCTAATATCTACTTATCTAGTTTACTTTAGATATTTTCCTAGTCTATCTTCTTCTAGTTTAGACTTAGAGAGATAGAGGCTTTTTCTATTACTTTTAGATTAGTAGTTGTCCTAATAGAGAGATAATCTTATAAGAACTCTATATTATTATCTAGTCTATACTCTAGGACTCTCTAACTAATAGAGTTACTTATATATACTAAGTCTATAGTAGAGGTAGATAATCTTACTATCTATATAGTAAGTCTTTTAGAAGTTAGGAGTTCTATTTCTACTACCTATATTCCTATAATAGGAATGTCTATAAGAAATCTATAGCTAGGAAAAAATTTCTAGCCTTATATTAGATAGTAAAGATTAAAGTCGTCTACTACTATATACTATATATTTTCTTAGATTAATTTAGAGAGCTACTCTAGGAACTCTAGTTATCTACTACTAGTAGATCTCGGAGAGGATTATATATATAGTATATATTAAGTAGTTCTTACTTAGTTTAGATCTAGATACTTATGCTATCCTATTATACTTCTAGGATATATACAATCTAGGAACTTTCGAAAAATGGTAGCGAACAATTAGAGACGAAGGGAAAACAGTTAGGAAGGGAGGGAGGACGAATGGAAAGCACTATGCGCTAGGGTAGAGGAGGTGCTAAAGGCAGAAGATAGGAAAACTCCTAAGAGGGCATATAAGATAATAATCTTAGAACTCCTTAGAGGACTAAAAGCAATCCACAACTAGGCAAGCTACATGATTACGAAGGTAGCTAATACAGCCGTAGCAAAGATTACAAAGAAACAATAAGAGATAAGCCTAAACTACCGCACCTAGGTAGTAGTAGCTAGTTAGGAGGTACCAAAACCCCTAAGGACAGTAGTTAGAGTCCACATTACGGATCTATAGGAGCAAAAAGAAATCTAAGGACTCTTAGGGAAAGAGATTGTAGAAAGAATTATAGTTAAGGAGGTTATTAGGGCTAGGAACGAAGGGAAAGGGGTAATCAAGCTATTTATAGCCTAGGAGTAGGACAAAAAGAAGCTAGAAACACAAAAAGAATAGACAACCAAGATAGGGAAAACCGCAAAGGTCTCCTAATAGCAGTTCATAATCATAGCCTATAGTATAACAAGGAGCTTTAAGGAAGAATAGGATATCGGAAACCTATAGAGACAAAACCAAGCTATATACCTAGGCCTAAAGATTACAAAGGCAGCATAGATCAAAAGGAAAATCGAAGAGACTAAGAAGTAGTCCTCCCTAATTATCTAGGTAGGGAGTATAGAGTAAGCTAACATAGTACTAGACTAAGGGCTATTCTAGGACTTTGAAAGATTAGAAATAGAGGTATATAGAAGCAACTATAGGATAATGTAGTGCTTCAAATGTTAGCATTATAGACACTTAGTAGCTAAGTACACAAAGACAACCAATACCTACTCCTACTATACTAGGGACTACTAGGTTAAAGAATGCAAAGCATACAAAGGGGAAGCAAGATATGCATGCTATACTAAAAGACACCCCTCTTAGGCAAAGGAATGCCTAGTAAGAATATAGGTAGCTAGGAAGGCAAAGGAAGCTAGAGTTAATACACTAACAAGATACACAATAAGCTAGGGTAGCTAGGCGTAGAGGCAACCTAGCTAGGTACTACAAAAGAGGTCAAGATAGGATAATAGGTTTACATTTAGGGCCTTACTAGTACTAGAGAGCTACTAGTAACTAGGGAGACCAAGATACCTTAACATCGTAGGAAAGGAAGTAGGGCAGAAGAAGCTTAGTCAAATACTAGTTCAAAGTAAGGAAAGGCTAAAGGAAAACCTATAGGGAAACGATATAGATAAAACCCAATAAATAGTGTAACAACACTAAACATTATATAGTATAATGTTAATAAGAGTAAAGACAAGGTATAGAGGAGCTTCCTTTAAGCACTAAACCTAAAAGAACATTACATCATTGCAATCTAGAAGCCCTAGCTTAACCTACACATAAAGAGACTAGTAACTATTAAAGACCTAAGGTACTATCTAATTATCTACAACTAGGGAGCCCTAAGGACATGCATCTACATTAGCAAGGAGATAGCTATAGAAACCTAGTAGGCTATACTACAAGAGGATAGGGACCTAACATTAGTTTAAGTAGAAACATCCTAAGGTACACTCCAAGTCTACTGCATATACAACCTACTACTAGACTCAAGGAGCAGTACCTAACTAAAAACCCTAGAAAGGATACCTAGAGTTATCTAGGGGAACACCTACTAAGTCCTACTTAGAGATTTCAACCTCTACTACCTCCTCTAGGGCTTAGACTTTACCCTAGCCTACTACTTCCTAGTAGGAAGGCTAATTAATATGTTAGAGAGGGAAGAAATGGAAATTGTTACCCTAAAGGGATTGGTTACTTAGGAAGCAAGAGGAAGTAGTAGTACACTAGACCTATGCTTTGCATTATATTAGATTAGGAATAGGATTACAAGATGTAGGGTTAACTAGGAACTAGAGGAATCATTAGACTACTTCCTAGTATAGGTTGAGCTAAATGTCTAGGCTAATTAGGAATAGGAACTAGAGGAAAGGCTCAACTAGAAGGGGGCCTAATAGGATAAGATTAAGGAGGAACTAGAAATAGACCCAAAACTAGAAGAACTCTTAACAAAGTACCTACTAAAGCTAGAAGACATCGATAAGGTAGTAGAAGAACTAATAGGAATCCTAAGATAGGTAGCTAAAAAGCATACCTTAGTAAAGAGACATTTACTATACTAGCAACCATACTAGACTAGTAAGTGTATAAGGAAAGTCAAAGTAGTAAGGAAGGCTAGGAGGTAGTAGACACAAACCTATACTTAGGAAGCATAGGACAACTACAACAAGGCCTACTAGGAAAAGAAGATCTAGATTAGGAAAGACAAGATGCAAGAATAGAGATCTATAATAGGAATAATTACAAAGAAACTAGAGGAGATGTAGAGGATAGCTAAATAGGTAAGGAAACCTAAACAGGAAAAGGACATGCTACTACAATTCCCGGACATTAAGGACTAATAAGGGCAAATGTAGACTACAATGGAAGGGAAAGCAAGAGCCCTAGGCCAACACTTCTTCTACGGAAAAGTGCAAGTAGACCTATTAGATATAAGGGAGAAAGAACTAGAGACTCTACTACTAGACATACTAAGAGACACCTAGGTTAGACCTAAAACTATAGAAAGGATCCTAAAGAAAATACTAGGCAATAAGGTACTAGGAGAAGACAAGATCTATAACAAACTTCTAAAAGCATATAAGAAGGAGCTAGCCCTAGTACTAGCCAATATCTTTACATAAAGCCTAGCATTGGGACACTACCTAAGACCATTTAGGAAATCCCTAACAGTAGTGCTAAGGAAGCCCTAGAAGGAGGACTACACATAGCTCAAAGCCTATAGACTAATAGCCCTACTTAATATAATAGGCAAAGTACTAGAGAAGATTGTTACTAAAAGGCTAACAACCTTTNACCTAAAACTATAGAAAGGATCCTAAAGAAAATACTAGGCAATAAGGTACTAGGAGAAGACAAGATCTATAACAAACTTCTAAAAGCATATAAGAAGGAGCTAGCCCTAGTACTAGCCAATATCTTTACATAAAGCCTAGCATTGGGACACTACCTAAGACCATTTAGGAAATCCCTAACAGTAGTGCTAAGGAAGCCCTAGAAGGAGGACTACACATAGCTCAAAGCCTATAGACTAATAGCCCTACTTAATATAATAGGCAAAGTACTAGAGAAGATTGTTACTAAAAGGCTAACAACCTTTGTTAAGGAAAGGAACATCCTTCCTAAAGGCTAAATAGGAGGAAGAAAGAAAAGGTTAATACTAATAGCTATAGAACTAATTATAGAATAGATTAAGCACATCTAGCACTATGGTTAAAACTAGGTAGCAACCCTCCTCTTCCTTAACATCTTAGGAGCCTTTAACAATGTCTCCCATAAAAGGCTCCTATATATACTCAAGTAGAAAGCTACACCAAACTAGATAGTCCAATTCATCTAGTCCTTCCTATAGGAAAGATCAATATAGCTTATCCTAGGCAAATTCAAATCAGACCTAATACTAACTAAAAAGGGAATCCCCTAAGGATTAACACTTTCCCTAATCCTCTTCCTTATCTTTATAGCAGACCTACTCCTACTCCTAGAATTAAACAACACATTAGCATTAGGGTTTATAGATAACACAAACATCCTAGCCTAGTCTAAGACAATAGAAACCAACTATAAGATCCTAGAGGAGAAATACTAAGAGTATGAAAAATAGGTAAGGAGGCATAGAGCAAAATTTGCCCTAGAAAAGTACTAGCTTATCTATTTTAGCAAGGCTAAATCAGCCTATAACATAAAGCGATCAATTACTATCTAAGGCTTTAAAACCTAACCATTAGTAGAACTTAGGGTACTAGGGATCTAGCTAGACCTAAAACTGAATTAGGGACTACAAGTAAAGAAAGCAAAGTAGAGGGCAGATGCTAACATGCAATCCATTAATAGGCTTATAGCCTCTACATAGGGGGCTATATTCGAGAAAGCTAAAGTTATATACAAAGCAATTGTCAAGCTAGCAATGCTATATAGAGCATAGATATAGACAGCCTAGGGGAAAACACTAAAGAGGATTGAACAACTAATTAGTAGATCCTAAACCTAAAGCCTAAAGAAAATCCTAGGAGCATACAAAACTATACTAACAAGGATAGTAGAAATGGAATTAGGGATCCTACCTATCAAACAATACCTTAAGGGACTAAGACATCAATATGTAGTAAAGACAATGGAATACCTAGCCTAACAGACTATCTAAAAGGTACTAGACAAGATAAAAGCCTAATACATTAGGACTAGGAGGCTAGATAGACTACAAATAACTCCCTAGAAGGCTAAGGACCTAGAGCAATATAGAGTCCTAATAAGAGAAATGCTAGAGAAGGAGCTTCGAAGACTAAACATAAGGCTAAAGGAAGACAAGCTAAAGAGAAAGAAACAAAGCCTAGCAGAATCAATAGCTAGATATCTATAGGAGCAGGAATGGAACAAAACACAAGTTAGACTAGGAACCCCAAAGGCACTAATCAAATTTGGTTAGTACAACCACTAGCTCTATAAGGACCTAAATAGGGCCGAAGCAAGCCTAGCCATCTAAATCAGATCTAAACATATTAGACTTAGATCTTACCTATTTAGAAGAAACGTCCTAGGAATCGAAAGTAGAGCTTGCTAATGTAGCTACCAATCTTAGAACCCTAAGCATATACTACTAGTCTACCCCTAATGGTTAGAAGGCAGAAGTGATTAGAGACTAAAAGTAATAGAAAGGGAATACGACAAGCTAATCCAAAGTAAAGAAGACCTAAAGAGGATAGTAAGGTAGATCATTAAATAGGGATTCGTGTAACAATTTGCACTAGTAAGGGAAACTAAGGAGTAGATAAGAAGGAGGGAAGAAGAGGGGGAAAGAAGGGCAGGGCAGTAGGCAAGGTAGTTAGAGGGTAACAACCATAACACTAGTATACCCTAGAGGAAGGAAAGCAAAGAAACGAGTAAGGACAATACTTGTAAATAGGACAGGAGGGAGGTTTTTACTAACCAAGTTGGTTTCCTACCTAAAACAATACATAGAAACGGACCTGCATAGGCCGAAAGGCACTACAATAGGCAAATGAAATATCTATCTATCTATTATACTTCTAGATATTTAGAGTAGTAGTTATCTATATAGTAGTATAGATCCTCTTACTAATATAGATATAGATCCTTAGCTTTCCTATAGTTTTACTAATAAGTATATAGTAGTTTAGATTATTATATATTTATATAAGGCTACTAAATAGGTTTAGCTATAGTTCTTATACTACTAGAATATAGTAAAGCCTTAGATCTACTTAGGCTAGAAAGTACTTCTAGCTCTATCCTTACCTTTTTGATATTATAGTATATTATAGTAAATTAGTCTAGTTTTATTATTCTTTAGTTTCTATTTTATCTTTATCTATACTATCTACTCTATCTTAGTTACTTAGCTCTAGTATAAGTAGGAGGTTAGTCTAGCTTGTATTAGCTACTATCTTAGATAGATCTATTAGTTATTCTAGGATATAGACTAATTTTTTCTATTATTGTATCTAGGCCCTAAAGGTAAATACTAAAGAGTCTAAAGGGCCTTTTCTTTCTAATACTAGTTTAAACTATTCTTTATAGAGATTTTCCTCTACTTTATTATCTTTTTAGTTCTAAGCGGATAGAAGTAGCTAGAAGCCTATAAGGTCCTATTTACCTTACTTTTCTCTATTCTATCTAACTAGGAACTCTTACTAAGACTACTAGTCCTTCTTTCTCTAGAAGTAAAGTAGAAGGATTTAGATATTATCTCTTTTCTAGTTCAAAATAAGCTCTCTAATTCTCTTCTATTTATACTAGTAGAGGATATTTATCCCTAAGCTTTAAGTCTATCTATATATCCTCTATAATCTTTTTATATTAATTCCTAATAAATATATTTATAGACCTACTAAACTTCTTTATAATAAAATCTCTTACTTAGCCTTATATATATGCCTCTATATTAGGAGAGTCTCTACTTCCTTTTAGAAAGTTATTAAAGGAAAGTTCTATAAATATAATAATTATAAGGATCTAGTTTTAAGTTCCTCTAAGTAATCTATTAGTATCTTTTCTATATTCTTTTATTCTCTTAGGATCTATCTATACTAGTATCTATATATTATCCTAGGTTAAATACTTAGTATATATAGATATCTTACTTTCTAGAAAAATATACTATAGATAGATCTATATAGTATTTAGAGAAATTTTACTAATAACGTTCCTTTCTCTGTATTTTTTTAATATAAGGTTTCTATTTTAGCTTTATATCTAGCTATACTTCTAGGAGCCTAAGGCCTAGTACTAGTTTCCCTTTATATCCTAGAATATTAGATAGATAGATAAGTTCTTACATTGCTATACTATTCTAACTACTAGATAAGTAGCTATCTCTATATATTCCTTAGGAGGGAAAAAGCTATTTGCTCTACCTTCCTAACTTTCTTAAAGTCCCTACTAGCTTTGTAAGGTATTAAAAACCTCTACTCTCCCTTATATTATTAGGGATACTAAGCCTTACCCTTAGTTATACTAGTCTTTAGAATCTTAAGAGGTTCCCTATATCTCTATTATCCTAACTAGATTATATATACTTCCTCTAGTCTAGTATCCTTTAGCCTTATTCCCTTATAGCTTTTAGGCTAGGTAGGAGGAATATCTAGTTTACTGTTTAGGGGATAGGATAGTATCCCTATCCCTTTCCTCCCCTTCTTCCCTCCCCTTTATAAACATAGGTCCTTGTCCTTCCTCCTATTTTCTAGTTAACTTCTATATTAGCTCTCTATCTAGTAAACAACTATCCCTACCCTTACTTAGTATCTAGTTATATAACCTATAGTACTAAATATTGGATTTCCTACGTTAGTCCCTATACTTAGGTATTCTTTATAGACTACCTTATATATAGTATTAGGAGTATTTTGTATTAGATACCTAGCCTTTAGAACTAATATTGTTATTGTCCCTAGGGAGAGCTAGGGCCTAGGAGGCAAATCTAGGGCTATACTCTCCCTAGGGAGCTATAGGTATTAAGGTATCCTAAGCGCTTTATCCTCTATATTCCTTCCTCCTTCTAGTACTCGTTAAAACCTCCTCTTTAGTTATTCCTCCCTCCTCTTTAGAATAATTAGTTCTAGGTTACTATTCTAGTCCCTTATTCCTAGGATAGATTCCTTTCCTAGGAAGGTTAGCCTATCGACTTAGTATTAGTTCTTATAATAGTTATAGCTACGTAAGGCTCGCTAGGTAGCCGGATAGTTTTCTAAACTACTAGTTGTCTTAGAGCTAGATTCCCTCGCGCCTAGGCGTAATCTAAGTCCTTAGGCTATACCCTAGGTAGAGTAGGAGAGCTTTGGCTATATTAACGACTCTATCGCCTATAGGTTCGTAGCTAGTACTACGTATAGATACCCTCTATTACTAGCTATTCTAGAATATTAATAGCTATCTATAATTATATCTTATTCTATAACTTATAAAGTAGATAAGCTAGTATTTCAAGATATTAATAGCGACTATATATATACTTATTAATTTTATATAGTATTAGTATACTTTCTTAAGTTATTTATAGTTTTTCTCTATACTTCTACTCTATATAAGAATATTAGTATATCTTATAAAGCCTACTACTATAGTATTTAGAGATTCTAGCTATAGAAGTAGGATAGATATAAAGAATAGGGATAGTATTAGTAATAGTATTAAACCCTAAAGAATATCTATATTTTAGGGCCTAGAAATATACCTATATTCTTCTAGTTTAAGATATATAGTTCTATCTTAGAGAATAAGGCTATAAATCCTATAATATAGTCTAAGAATCCTTTTATCCTTATATTATAGATTAGTCTCTAATAGAATATATTTTTAATTACTCTAGAAATATCTAGATATAGTATTAAAGTAACTAGTTTAGAGTCGGATCTCTATATTATATAGATCTATTTAATAATAAGGTCTTATATATTAATTATAGATAATAGATCTTCCTAGTCTTCCTAGTCTTATAAGTTATTTCTATTTAGAAGTCTAGAAATAGATTTCCTATCTCTATCTATTCTAATATTCTCTTAGTAACTACTACTTCTATATACTTAGCTATTATATTAAGTTATATAATAGGCCTATATACTTCTAGTTTAAGGTAGTTTAGTTTCTATAGTTTCCTTAGAACTACTATAGTAGAGTACTTAAGAGACTCTAAATAGTACTTTATTTAGAAATATTTAATAATTAGACCTACTATTATTAGAAATAGTACCTTTCTATAGTATTTTAGGAGTATATTTATAACTATATCTAGGCCTAGGGCTCTATTTAGTAGAATTCTTTTAAGGATAGCTATTACTTTCTAGAATCTCTTTAATAGCGCTCTCTATATTTTATACGGAATAGCTTTAGAGCGTAAAAAACATATCTAACTCCTAGGCTAAGGCGCTAGCGCCTACGAGCATAGGAGACACGAATACACCTTCCTAGAAACAATACCGCGACGGTAGACCCGAGGAAAGGTAGAGGGAGGGAGGGATCTAGCCTCTACCCTAAAGCTAGACTAAAGGCTAACTAATACCTAAACTAGGCCCTAAAGGCCCGAAAGAATAGCCTAATTAGCTAAAAACGAGTAGAAATATCTAAAAGAACCTATAAACCCTAATAGAAGACATTTAAAAGGTACTAGATACTCTCTAGGCCCTAGATTCCCTATCCCTCCTCTCCCTCCTCTAGCGAGCCTAGACCTAGGTCCTATACTAATTAAAAGATACCGATACTATAGACATCCTCCGAACCTATCTATAGAACCTCTAAACTACGAAAACACCCGAACCGAGAATATAGGTATAGGCTACCTCCTAAGGCTAGCTAGTAATACTAAGTATATAGAAAATCCCCCTTAAAAGATATATAATTACAATAAGAGTTAGCTATAGGGAAGAGTAAGAAAAGATAAAAGGCCTTACTAACTAAGAGATACTTTAGGGACTTAAAGACCTAGGGGTAATCGCTATTAAGAAACTTGAAAGTAGCGACTTATAGGTATTTATAGTATCTAAACCTACTAAAGACAAGTTAACAAATAAACTAGGGTAGATATAGAAGACACTCCCTAGTACTATAGTAGAGGCTCTAGTATACTAGGTACTAGTCTATAGCTTTAGGGCTATAGGATTCAACCCGAGGGATCTAAGCTATATCTATAAAATATAGGAAGAAAACGGAAGACTCTACCCGAATCTTAGGATATCCTAAGTAGCTTAGCTAAAGAGCCGGAAGGCTATAGAAGGCAAGGTATACTCCTCTATTATCCTAAATACATAGAGCTTAGCTTAAGTAAGAGAAATTATATAGAAAGGCCTTATATCCTAAGGTACCCTCCTTATAGTAGAGGAATTTAATCCAAAGTAGAGACCTACATAATGCCTAAGGTATAGACAATTTAGGTATATTACAAAGTACTATAGAGCCGAATAGGCATATGGAAAATGCGTAGGACTATATAGAATAGACGAATACTAAGGAATAACAAGAAAATGTAGTAACTACTAAGGTACCTATATAGTATAGTAAGTGTTATGTAAGGTAAAACAAGTAGCTATTGCGAAAGTAAGGGCCTTTAGAGGCTAAGTAACTAAGAGTTAGAACTACCTAACCTAACTAAAAGACCTAAAAGACTTAGAAGGGTAGATAACTATTAGATCTAAGAGAAAAGTTAGAAGTATAAGCCTAGACCTAGATATAGACGATAGGTTAAGAAGACTACTAGGGAGACTAATAGGTACAAACTCTACTACCCTAGCGGATAGATTATAGAGTACCAAGATCTCCTCCCTATTCCCCCTAGCTATAAGCTAAGAAGGATAACTAAGCTAAAGCTAAAGCTAGGAAGCGATAGAAGACATATAGGCATACTAAAACGCCTAGGATAAATAGTAGTTAAGGGAAGCTTACTATCCTATAGTACAATACTAACCATAGTACAAACAAGATCCAAATCCCTTTCCTCTAATAGCTAGACCTAGAAGAATACTAGATAATAGTAATCTAGGAACTATAGATAATAGATTAGCCCTAGCAATAGGAATACGGTAGTATACCTAGGATACTATACTATACTCCTAGGAGTAGTATACCTAAGGGTTGCTATATACGTATCTAAGGAAATTAGTATACAAATATAGACTACAAAAGAATACTCGGGAGACATGATTATAGTTAGACTCCTCGTAGGAGGGAGATAGGTTAATATTATAAACTACTATATAGTATAACCTATCTAGTCCTACTAGAGACTACGCCCTAGGCATCCTTCTACTAATAGAGGATGTAACCTAGGGAAAAGAGGAGGAAGAGACTATCCTACTAGGGGATTTCAACCTATACTACCCTAGGTAGGGAGGGAACAATACCTAGAACTAGTACTAGGTAGTAGACTACCTTATTACTATTATAGAAAACACCTACCTCGACCTACTACTAGAGCTAGGCATAGTTACATAGGAGACTCCTAAGAGCTACTAGACCCTAGACCTAGTATTTAGGACTATAGGAATCTAATAAGATGTATAGGAATACAAAACAAGGATAGACCTAGAAACAGGATTAGACTATATACTAATCCAAACTACGATCCTATAGGCCTAGACTAATACTAGAGCCTAGACGTAAAGGCTATAATAGAAAAAGGTAGACTAGGAAAAGATTAGGACTAGGGTAAAGAAGGAGGTATAAGAAACCTCTACTAGAGCAATAGATACACTATAATAGCTTAATAAGATAGCCTAAGAGATCTAAGAGATACTTACTAAGATAATCTAAGAGGATATCCCTAAGGCTAAACTATCTAAGTATACCAAAATAACCTAGTTAAAGGAGTGTAGTAAGGTTATAAGGTAGTAAAGAAGATAAGATACCTAAAGAGGGAATAGAGCTAAGATGAATAGAAGGGAACCTAGCGGTATACCTAATAGCCTTATAGGCTAAAGGTAAGCAGATTAGGAAAGATAGGAACCTAGGCTAGAGGGATATAGTTAAAGAAATTACTAAGGACCCGAATAGGATCTAGAAGCTAGTAAAATAGGCTAGAGAAGGGATAGGACAAAGGTACCCCCTCCTATAATTCCTAGAGCTTAAGGATAAGGATAGTATAATATAAATAGAAAACTAAGGGAAAGCAGAGGCGTTAGCCTAATACTTCTTTCCTGAGCTAAGGCAAGCCGACTTAGAAGACATACAAAACGCATCCTACCCGAGCCTATTCTAGATAGAGGAAGAAGTTAGAACGAGAGAACTCTAGAAGATACTCAATAGGCTCCCTAAGGGTTAAGCCCTAGGACCTAATTAGATTATTAACCTAATGCTTAAGGAATGTCGATAGGAACTAGGACATATGCTATATAGGTTCTTTAATCTTTATAGTATGCCTCTAATAAGGATACTACCCTAAACCCTTTAAACACTCTATAATAGTTGTCTTAAAGAAGCTATAGAAGCTAGACTATACCAAACTAGGAGTATATAGACCTATAGCACTACTAAACACCCTAGCAAAGGTCCTAGAGGCTATTATTATAGGGAGAATAAGCAAAGAAGTAGAGGCTAGGGATCTCCTCCTTAGTCCTAAATAGGAGCTAGGCTAGGAAGATCTACTATATTAGTCCTAGAGCTAATAATAGAATAGGTCTAAATAGTCTAGAGAACGGACCTAACAATAGTAGCATTAATGCTATGCCTAGACATTTTAGGAGCGTTCGATAATGTATTATACTAGAGACCAATACACAATATTAGGATAAAAGTATATCTACGATATATTATATAGTTTATCTAGTTATTCCTTTAGGATAGGACTATATGCCTTAGGCTTAGAGAATACATAGATTAGGCAAGGCCCTAAACAACTAGAATACTATAAGGATTAACCCTTTTACTAATCCTATTTCTATTCTTTATATCTATACTCCTCCCTAACCTTAAGGATAAGGGAACTATAGTAATAGGATTTGTAGATAACTCTAATATCCTTATATATAGGAAAACTATAGAAGGGAACTATAGAAAGTTAGAGATAGTATACGACAAATATATATAATAGGTAGCTAAGTACGGAGCTACTTTTATACTATAGAAGTACTAATTAATCTACTTTACTAGGAGTAGAACAAGATACAACCTATAAGCTATAGTTAATATAATAGGGTTTAAGGAGGGACCTACGCTATCCCTTAGACTACTAGGAGTTTAGGTAGATTCGAAACTACAATAGGGCCTATATATTAAGAAAGTAGCGGAGAAAGGCATATCCTAGATATCCTTACTCTAGAGGCTATACAAATCTATATAGGGAGTAGTATTCTAAAAGGCAAAACACCTATATATAGCTATAGTAAGGCCTATAATGACGTACGGAGCTAAAGTCTAGATAATACTAGAAGATCTACCTAGATATAGAAAAGGGGCTACCCTAGGGCTAGAAAAGATCCAAAACTAGGCACTAAGGCATATTATAGGAATATATAAGAGTATAGTAGAGGGGGTCCTCTAAAGGGAAACACAAATCCTACCTATCTCTCTATATATATAAGAGATAGTAAGGTAACAATTAGCTAAGATAGAGGACAAACCTATTACTAAGTTTATCTAGGAGAGGTACAAAAAGGTCTAGGGGAAATGTAGGAGGAATAGGGGCATAGCCTAGGTATAAGACCTAAAGACAAGGTAGAGATAGATAGTAGAATAGGTTAATAGATAGACTAGGGAACACATCTAATAGGGAGGAATAATGCCTAAGTATTAGTAGATATACTAGAAATGGAATACATAATAGAAAAGCTAGATTAGGAAAAGGTAGGTATCCTAATAGGGCTAACAACTCCCTATAGCCTAGTAGGAAGGGCTAAAAGGTAGGGAAATATACTAAGGATAGTCGAGGAAGTAAAGCATAATAGCAATACTAATAAGAACCGAACATATTAGCCTAAATACATACCTAATAAGGAGGAGGGTTCTAGGTAAGATGCTAGAGTATACATATAGATATAGGGCCTAAATACCTAAGCATATTATACTCTTCTACCTAGAGAGACAAAGGACAAGGAACTAACTTATCTAAAGGATAGGATTATTATAGTAGGAGCTTTCTTAGACTAAGAGAGGCTTAAACGAAGTAACTAGGTAGATAATTAAGGAGGGTCTCCTAGAATAGTTCTTACTTATAAAGGAAGAACTAGAAAAGGGGGAGGAGGAAGGTAGGAAGTAGAAACAGGAGCCTAGTAAGAGGAAGGAGCTATAGAGATCCTCTCTATGTCCTATAGCCTAAACAGATACTAATGGTAGGGATAGAATCCTACAAAGTAGGAAGGAGATAAAGGGTTTTATACCGGAGGCTATAGGTAGAGGGCTTTTACCTTTAAGAATAGATAGAGATAGCTACTTGTCTAGTAGTTAGAATAGTATAGCAATGCAAGAATTTACTACTACTATTAATTTCTAGATAGTTATTTAAATTTCTAATCTTATATAAAATAAGAGGAATAGTTTCTAGTCTAGAATATTTTCTAGATTAACGAGCTTTAGGTCTAGAAAGAAGTAGGTAGCTAGGATTCCTATCTTTTCCTAGTTTATATAGATAATAGTCTATTCCTACTTTTTCTATATCTCTAGGAATTATAGAGAGAATAGTCTTTCCTCTATTCTTTTATATATCTATTTTACTAGCCTCTAGATTCTTGTTAGGTTTTAGATAATCCTACTTATAAGTTTTCTCTATACTAGATTACTTATTACTATCTTTATTAATCTATTTTTTCTTATAGGATATTTAGAGATAGGCTTAGTAGTTTACTATAGATAGATCTATTTTCTACTATCTCCTTATTCTTCTAATATTATACTCTAGTACTCTTAATTATCTTCTAGCTATATTTTATCTAGCTTATATTTACTTTAGGAAAGATATATATATAGGATACCTAGTCCTAAACTCTTTTCTAGAGGATTACTTAGATTTGTATTATTACTCTATTTAGCTAGTTTCTTATATTTATTTATATAATTAGTACTCTTTATAGTATACCTTAGATTTATTCTTAAAAGTCGTATTAATTACTTTCGCTCGCTTTTCTTTATTAGAATCTTAGTATTCTCTTAGCTATAGGTATATAAATTACTTAGATCTTTATAATAATAGGTAGATAGTCTAAGTTATAGTATATCTCTATTTCTATCTTATATTATTATACTCTTTTCTAGATATATTATAATATTAAAATAAGATCTAGTATTTAGTCGCTCTAGCTATACTTCTCTCTTATTACTATTTCTAGTTCTAAGAGTAGATATATCTAGTTCTTTTCTATTGTCTAGATAAGCTATATAAGTATATCTACTATATAGTATTAGTTTACTATAGGGTTGCCTCCTTATCTTAGATAGTAGAAATTAAAATTCTAAACTAGAATTTATTTTTCTCCTAGTTTTATTATAGTAGAGTAGTACTCTAGTTATTATAGAAGTACTAGTTCAGAAGGATAGTATAGTATCTAGTATAGCTTAGAGCTAATTTATTTCTTTAGTTAATCTATAGTTTCTAGATTATAATAATCTATATCTAGTAAGGATCTAGTTCCTTAAGAAAGAAGATATAGACTATAGAGCTATAATTAATACTATATTAGATAATTATATAAGTATTCCTATTTATAGAATCTATACTATTCCTTAGCTATATAGTCTAGTTAGTTACCTATTTTAAGGTTAGATTCTAGATCCTCTACTAGCTATATCTCTAAGATTTATTTCCTATCTTAGAGAGGAAAGCTAAATTTTATTTTATTTTACTACTTTCTTCTAGCTATAGCTATACTTAACAAGCCTACTAGTCTCCCTAGTCTTATACTCTAGTTTAGTTTCTCTAGTAGAAAAGCCTTTCTCTTTTTAGTTATAACTATAATAAAGCCCTTCTTTTCCTCTAGCTAGATCTTCTAGCTCTTTATAAAGAGTTAAGATCTCGATAAGATAAGATGTCTTACTAAGCCCTACGCCTACTAAGTAGTATACGCTTAGTACGTATATAGAATATATATAACTTATATAGTCTTTTTAATCTAGTACGCTATTTAGTCCTTTAAGATAGTATTTATTAGTTCTACTATCTACTAAATTATTAGTTAGATAGGTATTTTATATATTACTATATATCTAGCTTCTAATATATATCTAGACTAGCTAATAGTAGTATCTAGCTATTTCTCCTAAATCTACTTTAGATTACTTTCTAGATTAGTCTTAGACTAGACTAGTTAAGTAGAGATTTTACTATCTCTACTATTTTTTAGTTTCTTCTAGATTTCTATATAGCTTATCTTCTTACTTATTTTCTTCTTTTCTATATAGTCTATTCTATTAAAAACTATATAGTAGTTTTTATATTTAGATATTAGAGTATAGTTTAGAATAGATAACTAGTAGATAGCTCTCTAAGTCTATATCTATAGTCTCTATAGCTACTAAATCTCTTTTCTAATAGTAGCTAGTATAGTACTAATAGTTTAGTTCTAGATCTAGTAGAGAAATACCTAGTATATATTCTAAAGAAAAGAATAGTACTTTCTAGATATTATAGTCTAAGGAAATTCTAGAACTTTTAGAATCTAGTTAGTAATTATTTTAAAATTTCTTATAATAGTCTAGTTAATAGTTTCTCTTATCTAGCCTAGTACTAGGCCTTACTAGACTTATAGAGAATTTTCTAAGAATAGTATCTATTCTAAAAATAGAGAGTAGTAGTTTCTTTTCCTAAGATTTCTATCTTTTTTTAGATAAGATAGTATCTCTTAGGATAGACTTCTATATGTTTTTAGGCCTAGATATTTTCTAATATGTTTATTAATACTATTTTTCTAGTTTTAAATATTTTATATATTTCTAGTTAATTTATTAGTACTACTCTAGTTAGCTTTATTAGTCTCTACTACTTTACGATAAATCTAATAATAGATATTATATTTCTCTCTATTTACTATACTAAAATAGTAAGAATTATACTATATTACTAAGTTATAAATCCTAAGATAAGAGAGATAAAAAGAGCTTATATATTCTTTTCTAGCTTCTTCTCCGAGTATATCTTTCTATCTAGGGAATCTATAGTAGCCCTCTACGTTGAAAGACGGTAGGGGGATAGCCCGGCCAAGATGTAATATTGAATTGTACACGTGCGGAGGCGCTTCGACGCTCGGCTGCAAGGGGATGCCTCCCGTGCCCCCTAACAAAGCTTGGTGGGATGTAGAGTTCGAAGCGTGTCGTCGCGGCGGACAAGACGAGAACAGTAGCGACAGGTGTGAGACGCCGGTCATGGAGTCGCGCTGATCATGGCTATCGAAGATGATGCGATGTTCGCGCGCGCGTGTTGTGCAAGACATTGTTATTATCCCTATGGTGGTGCTCGGAATCTCGGCGCATCCATGTCTCTGTGTCATGGAGAAGAAAAGTCCCGAAATAGATGGTCGAGAGGTGCGCAAAATGTTCGTTGACTTGCGGGGGACAAGGATGTTTTGTTTGGCGCGTGCTCGTGTCAGACTCAGCGCTAGTTCTAGCGCAGGTACGGACGCCTGGAAGCTGCGAGTCGCTGCTGCAGGACCAGTGCAGGTACGACTGAGGTAACGACTCCGAGGCGGAAGGAGCAATTGCCAATAACCACAAAAGAACCCACGGCGAAATTCGAATCAGTCTCGAGCTGCTGAGTGCTCACTGCTCACTGCTCTCACGAGTCACACCGCATGTCGCATCCATCTCCTCTCAACTTCCACGAACCACCTGTGCGGCTGGCCTGCTAACAAGAGTGCAACATGAAAGCACATCACCGCGCGTTCGCTTGCCATTCCTGCAGTCCCTCTATGTCGAGCCCTCCTGGTGCTCACATCTCCTCATCAACATGCAAGTCGAGAATGTAATGCAACACTTGACAGGCCGGATCATGTCGAGCCACTCTCTCGTCTGCAGACTCCATGGCAAGAAACGGTGCCGACTTCCAGAAGAGCCTCGGAAGCCATAAAGCTTAAGATCTGAAGACGACCAAAAGTACCTCTATCCTACTAGGGTGTACGCAACCTCAGAACTCAAAAGTCTTCGGCTAGATCGAAGTCGTCACGACAAGGAATATCGCTGTTGTTGCCCGAACCTATTTGTGTTGTCGCCGACATGTAACAGCAGGTAACGCCGACGAGATTCAAGCCAAGACGACTACGGAGTAACGTCATCTGCATGTGCCATGGCTCTTGCAATTGCGAGAGAAACGAACAGATCACGAGGAGGGCTCGCTGACTTTTACTTCGGAAATCTCCACGAAGAAGCTGTACTGATGAGAGATGCTGCGATATCGCCGCCGCCGCTGAGATTACGAGATTGCAGAACCTCCTTGTCTTACGTTATCTTGGTCTTCAAGGTCACCCTCTATAATCTCAAAGGCTCGGGGCCACGCAATCCGAGGTCAAGGTATTAGGCAAGATGTTTAGAGCACTGGCATTACAGCCTCCTGCTTCCAATGTGGCCATATGAGCCTCAAAGGTCGAAGAGTGACCATGAACCGAGCACATAGTGTTCCAAGGCCAGTAGTGAGATACGAGAACAGCACTTGGCAGGCTTTGTTTTCGGCTTTTAGGTATCCGCGAGAGTGTATGATTCAGGTAAAGGTCATACTCTATCTCTAGCATCATGTACGATGTATGTATATACATGCAGTGTTTGAATGGTCTACCTAGCAGTCTCACCCATGCTTTCAGGGATCGGTCAATGTCGCAGGAGATTCATGACGGACTGTACAGGCTTTTCCGAATCCGGAAGCAGGAAAAATGGGTCTGCCAAGACTTTCAGGCGCCAGACGAGATATGCTTTCCAGGCATCAATGCATATTATTGGGCTTCCCAAAAGTATCCGAATCGGATTGTAATGGTCCAAAGCACGAGCAGTGTGAGTCTGGAGCGCATTGCGGGATCACGAGACTATGCCGTATTGCTTTCACGCTTCTGGCCTCAAGATTGACGCCTCTATATATACAGTTTCGCAACGGCAGCACCACTAATTACGGCTGAGAAGCTTGCATACAACAAAAGCTGTCGCTTTAGCTCACTTGGGAGAGCGCCAGGTATGTTGAAAGTGATCGAATTGTCGATTAACTAAGTTCTAACACGTTCTTCAGACTGAAGCCTTTCAACTTTGGTCCACGCACTGTGCGGTATCTGGAGGTACTGTGGTATGTCAACCTCTCATCCTCTATACCAACAGCACCTAACCCAGACCAGTTCGATCCACAGAAGCGACAATTCTTTTTGTACCGTTGTGCTGCTTGAAATATTCATCCTTTTTGATAAACCTGGTGGATGTGCCGGCGCCACGCCTTTTGTCTTGCTTTCCGGGCTGCGTTTTCGGTCCACAAGTGCGACATTTCTATTGCTCCGTTGATGCTCCTTTTGTTATCCTTTTTGCCCTTCTGATGATCGTTGATCGTTGCGGAAGTGTCAGAGATCGGGCTCGAAATTTGGTGCGTGCCAAGGCTCTGACCCCTTCCCCTAGCCCCCAACACTCTGCTCAACCAACAACACCTCTCCCGTCGGTAGAACGATGCTGCAAGACCGGTAGCGATTCTTTCTGGCTGCAGATGCTCAATGTAGCTCGAATTCGACCAGCATGAACAACTTTCACTTCTGGATCATCTTTCTTTGGCAACAGTGTGCTGTTTAACGATGACGAGCCAGATCTGCAAGCCAAACCTTGCTTCCAAGTCATTCGTCATATGACAACATGCTACTCCAACGTCAAGAAGTTCTATGATCATAGAGATCTTGCAAGCTGGAATTCGGAGACCATGATTGATACGAAGGAGTGAGATAGCGATTGATTCGGAAACGACCACGACTCCAAGGATTCTACGAAGTTGTCACGCGGCCATCATCTCCAGTCGGCCTAAACCACAATCGTGACTTCGTCAGCAAGAATGAAGCTACTGCAGAGCCTTGCGCATGCCTCCTTGCTGACCGCGGGAATTGTATCTGGAAATACATCATCTGATGTACTGACTGATATCGAGGATACTGCATCATGTGCTCAGTGCCGGACACTGCTCTTCAGCCTGAAAGCATTGGCCCGCTTTGGTGACCAAGCAGTTGTCAATGCGTTAACGGCAGGATGCATCAGAGCCGGAGCGGAAGACGAAGACGTTTGCAAGGGTATCATCGACCAGGAGGGCCCCATCGTAGCTCGTACCATCAGGAACGTTGCTATACCATCACACACTTCCGACCTCTTATGCACAGTTCTCCTCGCCCAATGCGATGTGCCGAAAGTACGGCCTCACAGGGTCAAATTTCTAAAGATAAAGCCGAACACCACACGACCTGTACCAAGTGGTCAGGAGCCTATCAGATTTGTTCATTTCAGCGATGTCCACATCGATCTTGACTACGAAGTCGGAAGCAATACCAATTGTACGAAGCCGATCTGCTGTCGATCATTCACTCCAGTAGACGCACCGGGCAACAACTCATATCCGGCTGGTCCTTACGGAGATCACAACTGCGACTCGCCAAAGACTCTAGAGCAGAGTTTCTATGCTGCGATGAATGTATTTGCTCCCGATGCCAAATTCGCACTTTTCACAGGGGACATACCAGAACATCATGTCTGGCTAGTGAACCAATCAAGCGTTACTCACAGCATCGAAGACACTTATGACGAAATGTCGTCAGCTTTCAAGATACCGGTCTTTGGGACACTTGGTAATCATGAAGCAGCTCCAGTGAACAGCTATCCCTTCAGAGGTGTGATTGATCCAATCAGCAGTCAGTGGGTGTATGATATTGCGTCAAAAGCTTGGTCAAGGTGGATCGGAAAGGAGAGCAAGGCGGCGGACGAGTATGGAGCATATTCATACAAAGTACCAAACATGAATCTCCGGATCATCTCACTCAACACGAATCTCTTCTACAAATTCAACCTTTGGGTATACGAGGCGGATATGCAGTATGATCCGAATCGACAATTCAAATGGCTGGTGGACGAGCTTCAGTCAGCTGAAGATGCCGGAGAACGAGTTTATATTATTGGACATATGCCACCAGGGGTCAATGATGCTTTGCACGATGGCTCAAACTACTTCGATCAGGTCGTCAATCGATACGATGCAACTATAGCTGCGATGTTCTGGGGTAGGCAATGAGCCTCTACGGTAACCATGACAAAGCTAACGATTTCAGGGCATACGCACAAAGAATCCTTTGAGCTAAGTTACAGCAATCACTCTGATCTTTCACATCTCACGGCAAGCATGGTTTCTTACATCTCGCCCAGCCTGACTCCAACATCTGGCTCGCCAGCATTTCGTGTTTTCACGGTCGATCCCATCACTTTCGGTGTGCTTGACATCACGACTTACTCGGCACCATTAGAGCATCCTGGGTATCAGAAGAAAGGACCAGTCTGGAGCGAATACAGTTCTGCAAAGGATACTTATGGCCGACTAATTGGATGGACTGATAGTATGTCAGAGTTGACTCCGGCATTCTGGCACAACGTGACAGAAGCCTTTGAAGTCGATCAGGAAGCTTTCCAGGCATACTACAATCGCAAAGGCCGTGGATGGGAAACTGCTGAGTGTATCGACGACTGCAAGAAGGACGAAATATGTCAGCTTCGGGCCGCAGAGGCACAATATAATTGCCAGGTCCCGAATCGACGCTTTCCATCCGATAGGAAAACTCGTCAGCTAGGCATCAAGATCGATGGCGATGAATGCCATAGCAGCGGGCTCGCCAATATACTTCAGAGTATAGCCAGCCGAGGGGCAGAGAAGAGATTGATCGAGCCTAAACAGGACTTGTGAGCAGGAAATTGGAACAGAAATCGAGATTTGAGGGTCATAAAATCATGCGGTCTGCCAGATACGTTGGAACCCGAACCCGTCGGTCCAAGCGTTACTTGAGACCTCTTTGAGTCTAAATCGACAAGCAACGACTCTCTGTGACATCTCAGCTCTAGAGGACAATTCTCACTTTGAAACTTTGATGAAATGACGGAAGCGGAGAAGTGTAAGGATCAGCCAACGCCAGTTTGAGGATTGTTGATTGACTACCCAGAATGAACATCTGATCGACTAGGGATGAGAGATAGTCCAGTCAACTCTGACCTGCTGATCCGTGCTCTTCGCAGAGGTGCAAGGCACAGATCCCGATGAAGCAACGTACATGTTATAGCTTCCCTGCGCGCCGAGATACCCATTATCCTCAAATTTGTTGATAGAATCGTTGATCAGATCGATCACATCAGCATTCCCGATGATGGAGTTGCCTCCGAAAGACACGGCATTGAAAGCACCTGCACAGAACAAAGTCAGCATTTCTACGTCATATTCATCATTGAAAGTCAGCTCACAAGTCTGATACACCGCCACCTGTACACCTTCAGTCGTGACCGTCCACTGGCTGTCTCCAGCAAGGTTCTTGACAAGCTGCTGGCAATCTGCAACGAGAGGTCTGTTCGACTGCGTGATCTTGACGAAACTCGAGTCTCCGCAGTCGTTTGCTCCAGCTGAGGTGCCTGCATTATCGTTGTCCTGCATCAGCGAAGCAGCAAGAGGATCAGCCTTACTCTTGCATCGAGTGCATGTTGCTGATCCAAGAGCTGGAAGAAGTGCAACGAGAGCAGCAATGCCGGAGAAATGCATCCTGATGCGTATTTGTGTCTAGTATGTGGATGGATGACTGGCAAGACTGGCAGGCCCTAAGTAAAATCGTCGGAGGATGTGTTGATGTTGTTAATGATACCTTCCACAGGATGCCCGCTGGATGCCTTTATAGGCGCATCAAGATAGTCCGCCGGCGATTCCAGAATTTCCAATGTTTCTGCATTCATCAATGCCAACACGTGGCCTGCTATTGCCGCTGCGCTAATCAGCGTAATGTCCGGCAGGGATTGAGAAATGGGTGAAGTAAGGCACGATGCTGTTCTCGTACCGCTCCGCCTCATCCAGACGAGGACGTGCATGTGATCTTGTCATGTGCAAGTATCGTTTGTTGCCATTCTGAGATTCTCGCTTTGGAGTTGACGCTGCACTTCTAGCTCACCAAGCGGTGTTGCTGATGGTACCATTGACCTGGCTGTAGGGATCTTTGGATGCGCTAGACGACCACTCGTATTCGGGACGCGAAATCATCAGCACTAGATGTTGGCCAGAGCAATTTTGGGCTGCCCTATAGTCCTGGAGCGTCACATCCCCGGGTCGCTGCCCGAAGTTCCCTTCGTTCGCCACAGCTCAACGAAAGATATCTGCCGGAGCTAGCAGGCTGTCTCCCTTCTTCTATAGCATGGCCCTACCATGGAGTCTCAATTTGTGGAATACGGCGTCTCAAGAGGTGCCTTTAGACGCTTCAACATTGTCGACGTTTCCCGACTGAGAGTTCCGTGGCAGCCGATAGACTTCGCAAGGATAAGTATAGGTGCCTTGCAAAAGGGCCTGGACGCTGGAAAGCGGGGATCGAGGCCTACTACTACTACACCCTATCTACTACCAAACAACGATATATCGTCAAATACTACATTATTAAGGTCGCAAACACGAGTACTATATGTTATCTTACTATCTACATCTTTCTATATATATCTAGTACCTTTAATAGTATTGTTCGTAGCGTATCTACCTACAAGCCGTATTTTCAGTGCCTACCTAGCCTTAAGCCGTACCTCTCGGCTTTGCACACTTCTACCGTATACCGTACCGTATACCGTATACCGCATACTATACATAGTATACCTATACTTACTAAACAAGACGAGAACCTAATACAATAGGCACTAGACGATGGTATAGAAGCCTATCTTGTAGTCAAGATACTACTTAGTAGAAACCGTGGCTCGCGGACTACTATATAGAACCGGATTACTAGGTAGAATAGGACCGCTTCTATATGTCTAGTAAAGGGTAGAAGGCCTTATATTATAACGCTAGCTATGCGTAACGACCTACTAGAGTTCTTGACAATAAGAAGTACATACTAGCTCGAAGAACTATAGATAATATTGCTAGAAAACTATTAACAATGGATCTCTTAATCTACGATTAGTCGCTATCTTAGTAGTAGTAACTTTATATATAAATAGCTATCTCGTACGGCTTCACAAAGAGACCCTATAGCAAGGGCACTATTTGAGGCTAAATTGTAGTCATTCGCGGCCTTCTAACTAGTATGCCTTGACGAGTCCTATACTAGCGATAAAATAGTACTTCGAAGAAGAGGTTAGTTACCGAAGGGCATGCTAGTACGAGATGTCTAGCATCTATACTACTCGTAGCGATACACTATTCTTCTAGCATATACCATTACTAGCTATCTTCTAGAACCATTAATTCAACAAGGTAGTATTAATAGTAACGACTTTATAGCATTCGTACGCGATCGAGTATTGCTACGCTATATACTATATCTAGGTCTACGGTTAGTTATATTGCTAGATAACTATAGTACCTACTTGAGGGTCCTTCTAAAGGACATGTGCTTAGCTATAGGGGTCTATCTACTGTTTCTTCTACCTTATTTACCGGACTATAATGCTATAGAACTAAGCTTCAAATACCTAAAGCATTGGATTAGAAAGCACTAGCAAACAATGCCTAAGTATAGGACACCTTATTAGTAGGCGGACTTCTAGGCATACCTAGAACTAGTATATGAAAGATAGGGAGATAATATTAATTACTTAGCGTAGTTCAAATACTACAAAGTACTCGAGAAGCTATATGAATATAGTCTAATAATGCCGGTAGAGATGTAGAATAATAGTTAGTAGTAGCGATATACGTCGAATATCGGTTAGATTCGTGTATAGGTACTAAGACTACGTTTTACTATAGTAGATACTACTATATTGCCCTTCCGAAGAACTTCTAATAGTTGTTAGTTATACTATTACTACTAGAGGTCATTATATCGTCTCTAACTATTACCTCCGAAGAAGGCTTAGTATATCGGAGCTAGCGTCCAAATGTCCGACTTCGGGCTATACGACATATAGTACTACAACTACACTACATTATTATTATTTTAGATCGCGCATATTCGAGCCTATACGCGGCGCTTTAATATAAAAAAACAAGCATGTAATTAGTATATATAGTTATAGTGCAATCTATCGAAGAAGAGACGTACTACTATTAGCTAGCTTTAGTAGCTATAGAGAAAGCGGAGGTGCGACAAATGTACGGCTTACAAAGATTCAACACCTATCTAACGCTAGAACTCAACCATACTACGACTAAATTGATTAATTTAAAGTGTACGATCTATGTATAGTATTGCCCCTTGTAGCTCCGATTTATAGAACAAAAATCCGTTAGGTAGTTAGGTTGTTCTATATAGCTAGGGTTAGCAAATCTACCAAGTTAGTATACCGGCTTTCATATACCTTAATTCCTTCCACTTTGGCGCATTATAGTATAGTCTATAGCTCGCTCTCGAAGAGCCTGTCTTATACTAGTTATAGGTACAACCTTAGCTAACTTGCTCTCATTATCTTGCTTCCTTATTATCCTTAGATTCTAGGCATCTTCTAGTATAGCCTTGGTAATAGCATCCTGTCTTTCTTGCTACATTGGATACTACAAAAAGAACTAAGTCAAGTATAGCGGTGTCTCTATGTAGTTACTCAATATAGTACCAATATCCGGTAGCACTAGCGAGCTACGTTATTGCGATATAGATTGCTATTGCTAAGGTTGTAGAGCGCTTAGAATAGTAGGGTTTGCTATTATTATCTATAGCAAGAGGGGATTAAACTACTATGCCTATGCCTATGCCTATGCCTATGCCTATGCCTATGCCTATGCCTATTGCTATACCTATTGCTATTGCTATAATAGTGCTATAAGTAGTATAGAAGAGTCGCTATTACTACTATGTGTGTATTGCTAGCGCTCAACCGTAAGAGCGCTAACAAGACTATCAATCGTCGACTATTGCTAAGCGCTCTTGTTCTTAGTAGAAGCCGCTACCTTTAACTAAACATGCTCATCATAAGAAGCCATTATCTTGTCGGCAATCTCTATAGGCATATACTATAGTAAGGCTTCGTTTATACGCACTATATTAGTATATTCTTTAGCTTAAGTACCTATTACACTATAGTGTTTGCCGCGGCGTACGTAATAGCCTATTCTACGGCCCAACCTCTTATTGTTATACTAAATGTCGTTATAGTTAAACTGCTTAAGAATAGTAGCGAATACCGCGTTATCTTCGTAGCTATCTTCCTTCGTCTTATTATTAGTATTCTTCCGGCTGTTCTTGACTTGAGAAGTAGACGTAGGTAGGTCTACTAGATTACTATCTATCTTGACAAACTAATTAGTTTCCGGTAGAGTTGATAGACGGTTAGGTTTAGCAATGCGCTTATAACTCTTAAGGACCTCGATTACGTAGTATATACCGAAGTTAGCGCAATGGCGGAGAAACTTAGCTACCTCTATATAATAGTCGTCTTCGTAGATAATTATATTAAAGGTCTTCGTCCGCTTCGGTATAGAGGGTCGTGAGTAGTAAATAGTAAATATACGGTCTAGTAGTTACTAAGAACCGAGCTCTTCGATAAATACCTATAAAGCTACTCTCTCCTTAACCTTCCGTATTAACTACGCTATCTTATTGTCCGAAGGTCTTAAGAATGCTAGATTAATATCTTCCTCTTCGATTACATTATTAATAGTTATAATAATGTATTGTTTGCCGTCGATTCGATACTAGACGGTCTAGGTTAGGTCTATACTAAAGGGCTTCTTATTGCCTCGTAGTTTCGGTATTAGTTAGGGTATTGCTATCTGTTTAGGCGTACGCGAAGTCGGTCGGCGCTACGAGCTAGCTTCTAACTACGATTTCTTAACAACGCTATTAGATATTAACCTAGTCTAAACGGGAGGTTTATTAGGTAGGTTAGCGCGACTATTCTACCGTTTAGATAATGTTCTATAGGTCTTGTTTCGTAGTGTTGTACCCTCTAACGATTTGCGCTTTCGCGTAGAAACTAGCTTTGTACCCGTAGCTAATACCTCCGAGATTTCCGGCTCTTGCTCAATACTCTATTATATACTACGCTAGCTAATCTTGGCGGGCATACTAGTTCTATAAGGGACGGCTTTTAGTAAGGGCTTTAGTAGGTATACTAGCTTCGGCGGAACTATATTCCTATAGGTAGAGGACTTAGTAGTAATAGAGGGAGTAGATTGCTAGAAAGGGCGTTCTAGGTTAGGAGGTACGGTTTCCGCCGTACCCTTCGATCTCGTATATATTATAGGCTCTTCGTTACTTATCTCTTTGCCTAATAGTCTATTCTCTTTGTCCTAATCGTTGTTGTTGTCTTTATTGTAGGTAGACCTCAAGAATTAGCTCCAAGAAATACCGTTAGATTAGGTAGATAGGTTGTCGAATAGATCTATAGTATATAGACTATATACTTCTTAACGATATACTTGTTTATCGAAGGGAATAGTATTAGGTAGACCCTACGTATGTTGCCGTAGAGATTGGTGTTCAAATTCGCGTAGGGTAGTATAGGAGGGCGGTCTAGGTAACTGCGAAGATTCTATAGGTAGGCTACTAGGTAAATTATTACATTCTATAGTAATACTGTCTCTACTATTAGACTAAGTCTCGGCGATGATATTATAGTGCATTCTACGCAAAAAACGCGTGTCTAGACATATAATAATGATGTTATTAGGTAGAGTTCTATGTTGGTACGTAGGTCTCGAATCCCGGGTCGGAGCGCGTCCAGGCCCTTTTGCAAATTAGAATATGCTTGAAAGTTGATGGCAGTGGCCAGCCACGAGTCCATTGACAGGGTGACACCGGAGAAAAAGGACACAGGAGCGTAAACTCTACCAGTTCGCCAATGTACGACTGCGGTATTATTGGGAGGGCTCTTCCGCTGTAGCATGGCGTCGTATTGAGGATTGTGACCGCTCCAAGGGTAGTTCATGTGTTTTCGACACGTCCAAGAGTTGACAGTCGCATGAGCGACGACATATCTGGGGCCTATGAATGATTCAGCGAAGGAAATGCGACGGGGCGGCAAGACAGTGGCTCCGTATGGCACCGAGAGGTGGTGTTTACGAGACAAGAATATCTGCTATTCCTAGAGAGATGTACGGAGTGCGAGACCTCCGAAGAAACGCCAGCAGTACCATACGTTGAGTGCAGGCTCATGTGATAGTCTGATAGCTACGTTGAGCAGTAGCAATACTCACTCCGCACCTTTGTAGCAACGCATTGCTACATGCTTAGTTGACTCCCAAGCCCGTTAGCACTATGTTGGCCACATTCATGATAACAATGATCAACCAGATGACGATTGCCAAAACCATAACCAGCCAGTGGTTCTTCATATATACAATCACGGGCTGTGTTTGTTCCTCTCCATTTGCATTGCGCTCCATAACATCATTATACACCCACATGTACTTATTGCGGCAAGTGTAGTAGATGAGCGGCGCAGTCACAAAGGGCAGGATGACACTTAAGGCCACTTGTGACCCAACTAGAGCTTCCGAAAGACCTTTCTTTCCGATAGTGCCTGCAACCAGGATTGCAGGCACGATCGAGATAGAGCGGGTCAATAGTCGGGTGATCCAAGGCTTGAGCTTCCAGTTGAGTTGACCTTCGCTGATCATTTGGCCTGCCATGGTGCAGACAATGCCTGCTGAGCAGCCTGAAAGCAAGAGCGCAACGGCGAAGACTGTAGCGGCAGCGTGTCCGATCTGCTGGTTGAGGAGATTGTAGATGCCAAAAAGGTCTGCGTCTTGAGCACCATCCACAGAGTAGAGCGACGCACCGCAAACGATGAGGATGGCGCTGTTGACGAACAGCGCAAATGTGAAGAGCGACGTGGCAAGCTCAATGATGGAGTATTTCATGCAGCCATTGATAGCTGCCATAGATGGACGGTACTTCTGCTCAGCCGTTTCGTCAACATCTTCTTCAATGATGAGCGACGTCCTGTAAGTGTCATTCTTCTTATCAAACTCTTTCAATCGAGGTTGCACCAAGCCACTTCCCAAGTACAGCGAATGTGGCATGACCGTTGCTCCAAGAATGCCACAGGCTTGATAGAGACTAGATGCAAATATTAGTCACTTTTTCTGGAGCGCACTGAGCTAGACTCACCCTTGTCCTTGGACGATTGCACTAGATGGCAAATATCCCTTGAAGACTTCGCCTGGAGTAGTGCCTTTGATCAATGACAATTGATAGCAGAAGCATATTACGACTCCGAGCACCAGAAGCATGACAAAGCATTCGAAGACTCGCAAGGCGCGCATTGAGCCTTCTGGTTGGTAAAAGAGCAGGATGAACATGACATCCAGAATCGAGATAGCACATCCTGCCACGACTGGTAGCTTCGGGGCCAGCAAGTTCAGAGCAATCGCGAAGCCAATCACTTCAGCGATATCTGTCGCAATGACAGCCGCCTCTCCGAAGAAGTAGAGGACATAGTTCAACCAGCGTGGGCAGTGCTCTTTGTTCATTTCAGCAAGATTGAGACCAGTGACGGTGCTCATCCTGATGCACAATGACTGCAGGAAAATAGCAAAAATGTTCGAGAGTAGGACCATGAAAAGCAATTTGAAGCGATAGGTTGCCCCGGCTGCTGCATCGGTTGCGTAATTCCCTGGATCGATGTATGCCACTGCAATCAGAAATCCAGGACCGATAAACTTCATGTATCGCCAGATGCCACGCCGGGCTCTGTCGAAAGGTCGCTGCCAGCGTGGCAGCGGAGGGTTTGGAGTGCGAGAATCATGGCGCCGTGCGCCAAGGGTGTCTTCCAGCATTTGCTCTCCAAACCCAGGATAAGCGATGGAGGACGACACTCCATCGCGGCTGCAGGCTGACTTTCCCTTCTCCTCGACTTCGCTGGGGCCTCCCACTGCTCTCAATTCGACGCTGGCTCCCTCTTCGCATTTGAGCTTGTGGTCATGTTGTACACGGGCGCTGGCCAGTTTGCCTAGATCGCACCTTGTCGTGATATCAGCCGCCAGTGGGTTCGGGGTTTGGTTCCAGTCATCTGGGAGTTCGGGGTCTGTTCGCGATGGGCAATTCATTTTGCTCAATGCCGGGTGGTCCTTTGTTCTGGAATGCAGGCGAGGTGGCGGGCAGTGGCCAAGTATTCTATTCAAGAAAGATGTAGGCACGAACGGAGCTTGTGCCGAGGCCAATGTCACTGTAGTTCTAAGTACTCCAGGTTGAATGCGATAGGTGAGCGTAAGGTTGTCCATCCAGGTGACGTGAAAGGACTAGTAAAGTAGATGGCCTGTCATACTCGTCTAAGACAAGTAATCGTCCCCGTTTTGCTCCGACGTGAATCTGGATCAACGATCGGCTGTTGGCCAGGTACTAGTTAATAAGAGTGACCGCACCACCAAACTTTGCCGCTCTCCATTTGCATCGCCATATGATCTTGCATCAATATGAACGCGGTATATGCCGAGCATTGGAGATAGATCAACCAAAACTCCAGGTCGAGGCGGAACTCACTTGCCTTGTGGTATTAAAGAGCCAGCCAAGTAAATCTCTGATAAAATGCTGACCCGTTCTTCGCTGGAAGCCTTGATAGATGGATTGCGGAGCCGCCTTGGCTACGGATATGTTTTGACCCGACCGTAGACACAGTCCCAGCGTTCCCCAAACTCGCTGCACAATGATGCATTGCTCAAGAGTGACAAGATCTCATCAGCAGATGAGGCTGAATTCGTCTGCCTAGAGCGTATATGTGACATCCCTGCTAATACACTCTACCAACTCTGCAGACTGTGCTTTTGCGAAACGTGCATGCAACATGACTTCTTTCCTCATTCGACCAGCTACCCTCGAGAAGAAAGACGATGAACTTCTTGTGGACTTTATGGACTCCCATATCGCATGGCTGTGCGAGATAGGGAGTGCGGAACAGTGGGGCACAGAGCCTGTTCGAGAAGCCAGGCCAGGTGTTGGAAAGCAATCACAAAAGTGGATCGAACGCAGTGAAAGTGAGAATCAATGGGGCTTGGAATGGTGTCGTGCATTTGTAGCCGGAGCGGAAACGGCGCTGGGCAATGCTGAAAGCACGCACTCAATACCGGTCTGCGCCCTAGTCCTGGAAGGCAAATCTCCAGAATATGTGCGCTCCACTCTGCCAGAACAAGACGAGAAGGACTCATTCGCCTACTTGGCATACTTGATGTCGAACAGAAAGGCAGGCATGCTTGGAAAAGGCGCAGGATCTGCTCTGATTACCTTCGCGAAAGACAAGGTCCGAGAAGCTGGAGTATCCCGGATCTGCCTGGACTGTTTTGCTGGAAACGACGGCAAGCTGGTCAAGTATGTGGCGCTTGGCTCAATTGTGTTCTTTTGCTGACGTCTGATATGTATAGATATTATGAGAGTCAGGGATTCAATGTGATCACGGAATTCGGTACTGGCGATCAGAATTGGCCATGCGCTGTTCTCGAGATGAGATTGTAGCTTGCGAACATGCGACTCGAGACACAGCTCGTGGGCCTTGACGAACTCTGCTGCGGTTTCAATAAATTTGTGGCATTCCACACTTGGTAGAAAGGCCCAATGGCGTTTCAATGTGATTACTGCTTAGTGCCATGCCGACTCTAGATAAGTAGCAAGCATTTCAGGCAAGGCTGCGGAGGAGATACGAGGCGCCTCTCCCACAACGGGCTGCCACCCAAGTCGACTGCCATGGAGCCGTCATGGGAGCTTGTCAACAGACAGGCTTGCGACCGATGTGAGACCACAGATCGAAGAAACATAGCGATCCAGCTTGGTCAATCTCCTGCTCCGTCTTGATGCCAACATCCTGAGCTTCAGCCGAGGTATACTTTCCGTTTTGCTGCAGATAAGAGATCGCGCCAGAAGCAATGATCTTGCTCAGCTCGACCGAAGGATCTATGGTGTACATATCGCTATCCAGCTCCTCCAGGTTTGGACGCATTGCATTAGCGATACGATATGTATTTCCAACCTTGGCAGCACGCATAGCATCTGCGTAGTCGCTCAGCAAACCACGCAAGATTCCATCGGGCGCGCCTGGCTTGACAGTGGCTATTCTTGCCGTCATTGGATCCCAGTCCACCCATTGCAGCCAAGCTCCGGGTTTCAAAAGAGCAACCAAATTTTGCATTGCTTCATCCCATTGATCGATTTCAAGGGATGCGTGCAGCAATCGAATGCAAACCACATCGTATATTCCTCGACTCTCGGGTGGAATGCTTCCTGGTTTGATCACGCTTTGGAAAGTGATTTGGTCGACAATTGTCTCCTGGGGGGAGAACGGAAGGGATGCCGTGGCAGAGAATTGATCGCCCTGGCTGACATCTGCGACTCTCAATTTCTCCGAGTTGCTTCCTCTCGAGTCCTCAAGGGATCGTGTGATTGTCGGATGCAAAACATATCCCAAGCCTGATGATATAAAGTCGTGTTCCTCATTGACTCTCCTGTTTTCAGCAGTATCGCCCATAGCTGCTCGAAAGTACTCGTAATGCTGCTTACAGCCCGTGTGAAGTTGAAGTCCCAATACCAATCAAAGCCGCCGTTTGGTAAGATACAGCAGTGAATCACGTTTGCCAATCTAGAGCTACTTTGAGAGAAAGATTCATAGGAAGCAAAGTGGCCGTTGTCAGTTGTCTGGTTGTCTACTGTCCGTGCAGAAAACTTTGGGAATCGCCGACGGATCTACTTCCGCAAACCGAGAAACCTTCGATATAGATTGCCTCCTATACTATAGTAATTTGAGCCCCTAGTGCTCTTGTAGGTTCGTAGAGGTACTCAAACTAGTATTAAATTGTTAAGAATAGTAGTATATCGTTCTTTAATAGATTTATTAAGCTACTAGTAAATAAATAGTACTAAAGTTAGCTAAACTACTAAAGCTACGTACCTTAGAGTAGTCTAATAAGGGTACTTAGGAAGTATAAGTAAAGAGGTATCTCTACTATCTAGTACTAAGAAAACTAGTAGTAATAGTAATACTAGAATCTCTAGTAAGAATACTACTACTTTATAAATATTAGATATAACTAAGAAACTAGATATAGAAATTAATCTAAGATATCTTCTAGACTACGAGCCCTCTAGACTACTATTAAGCGTTTATATTAATAGAGATAATTCTCTATATAATATCCTTAAGTCTAAATAGATACTATTATAAGATAGTAATAAGAAGGTAAAAACTATTATTATCGAGTATATAGGCTTTAATCTAGACTAAATTTAGTAAGCCTTTCGCTAGTCTAAGAATACTATTTCTAAATACGATCCTAAGCTTAAAGAGCTATATAGAATAGTACTTCTTATTACTTATAGTAGCTATAGAAAGATATCTAATAAATATATTAAGAGTTAATTAGGAGAAGATATTTAATAAAAAGAGTAGTATTCTTCTAGTAGAAGATTTACGATTTAGTATATAATTAGGCTAAAGCAAAGATAATAGTACTTCGAAAGGCTAGTAGAATAGACGTTTAAATAGATATAGAACTATATACTACTATAGTACCTATTACTAGACTAGTAGTAGCTAGTAAGATAGATATAAAGCTAGTAACTAAGAAGTAGTTAGAGGTTATAGCTCCTTTGATTACGGAAATAGATAGATAAACCTACGTCCTAGCTATAATAATATAGCTTATAAGACTTCTTAGTAGCTAGATAGCTACTATTATATTAATAGTCTAGATATACTAGGTAACTATATATTAATTAACTAGTAGGTAAAGGCTATACTCTATCGTAAATTAACTAATAAAGATTATTCTTTAATACTTAAGAACTTAAAGAAGCTAGACTAGGAGACTATTACTTATATAACTAGAAAGAAGTCTAGTAAGAAGTCTAAGTTCTTATTAGCTTCGTTATCGTTTACGAAGGCTAAAGCCCTTAAAGAATAAGGAGATAGAGACTCTATGCTATCTAGTTCTTATAAATCTAGATAATATTTTCTTTAATAAAGAAATAGTCTATACTTTTAATACTAGAGCCTTTATAGATTATATTACTAGTACGTCTAGTTATAGTTATAGTAGTAGAGATAAAGACAAATACATAGATATTAGACTAACTACTAAAGCTAGTCTATAACTTCTTAGTAATTCAAAGGTCGATTTTTAACTAGATACTATTAGTACTAGACTTTATATATCTAGACGATTCTTTAATAGTTTCCTATATATCTAATATACTAAATACTAAGGGATACGATATTAATAGCCTTACTACTACTATAAGTATAGAATAGAAGGTAAGAGGTCTATAGGAAGGAATAAGGAAGAGATTAGTTAGTAGTAAGGTAATAGATAAGGAGTTATACTATAAGTAGTATAGACGTAGCTCTTACTAATCTCGCTAAGGATAAGAAGATATAAGTAAACTACTCGCCTATTTCGATATAGTATTACTATACTTCTACTATTCGGACTATAATACTTTTTAAATATATAAAGAGACTATAATAAAATCTATTTTCTTTAGTAATATAAATTTATTATATAGATTAGTTAGTAAATAGCAGTATATTAAAATAGTAGTAATTTAAAAGATTTACTTTATTCTCTAATCTATATATACTAATACTATACTAGGCGTAGATTTGTATAGAGTCGACTATACTTATAGCTTTATATCTCTAAATATTCTTTATTATTATCTATTACGTCTTCCTTATTATTCTTATATACTATTATATTACTATTAAATACGTTATTAAGCGAGACTTTAGTCTAGTATATCTATTAATACTCTATAGTATTAAACTTGAAGAAATTCTAACTAGAACTAGCTATTTCGAAATAATTATTTTCTCTAAAGCCTAAATCTATCCTATTAACGCTATATTCGGAATACCTAAGTATAGCGTACGTCTTATTACTAGTATACTTCTAAAGGTACTAAATAAAGTATTTTTTAAAAGTTAGAAAGTACTCTATACTAGTAATATATCGCTTAATAGACTTCTTTAGAAGATAAAATATCTATTTAATAGAATTTAAATCTAGCGAGTATAGTAGTAGATACTTAATCTAGTAGCTAGCGTCTAGTATTAACCTTACAACTCTAGTACTATAGTAGATTTAATAGTTATCTATAATAAAGATTATCTAAGGACTACTATTTAGTAAAGAAAGAATATTATCTATAAGCTAATAGAAGAATATCTCCTTCGTAATTAAGCCCTATTAGAGAGTAGTATAAGATAGATATCTATTAATAGTAAATATTAGTAATATTAAGTAGTAGGTTATATACTTTATAAAGGCTATACTATAATAATTAGACGTCCTAGTAGGTTAGGTACAACCCGAGAAATTGGGTCCGGGTTCGGTTTCTTAGCGGGAACCGGACGATTGGTTTAGGTTCGGGTTCTAGGACCTACACTAATTTCGGGTTAGAACCCGGACTTTTTCCGGGTTCTATAAGCGTTACTTAAAAGACCGGCTACACTACCGGCTACATAAAGGAAGCTTCACTTTTGTACTACTTAGTACTCGTCCTATAGTATCTACGTATCGCCTAGGTCGCTATTGCCGTAGAAACCTCGGATAGGTTACGTTATCAATTTCTAAGCTATATTACTAATTCTTACCT